>JBCAUG010154400.1:0-20385 GCA_038406175.1 Haplosyllis leylae | reverse complement strand
CCCCCCCCCCCCCCCCCCCCCCCCCCCCCCCCCCCCCCCCCCCCCCCCCCCCCCCCCCCATCCCCTTAATTTTGAACCTGAGTTTAAAACTCTTAAAATGTCAAAGTCCCATATTTTAGGGCGAGAGGGTTCTTTAACTGTGACCCTGAGTCCAAACAAAGTCCCATTTCTTTGGCGATGGTCTTTGATTGTGATCTGAGTTTAAAACAGTTAAATCTGAAAGTCCCATATTTGTTTGGAAGAGGGGGGGTCTGTTATTGTGATCCTGAGTTTAAAACTGGTGAAATCTCAAAGTTCAAGTCCCATATTTTCATGGGGAGGCTGGGGGTTCTGTTCTGTTCAGAACTGGTGAAATCTTGAAAGTCCAATATTTTGGAAAAGAGGGGGGGGGGTTCTTCAATTGTTATCTGAGTACAAAGTTGGTAACATCTCAAAGTCCTATATTTTTTCTGGGGAGGTTCTTTGATTGTGATCCTGAGAGTTTAAAACTGGCGAAATCTCAAAGTCCCGTAGTTTAGGGGAAGGGGTGGTGGTGTTGTCTGAGACGTCTAGTGAGAGTTTGGGATGAACTAAAAAAATTTACAACAAATATCTCCTGCCAGCCCTGACTGTGATACGTATGGGATTTGAGTTGTTAAGACTAAAAGAACGAAATTTAAACTAATTCAAGGTGTAATTGATGCCGCGGCTGTCGCTGAGTGCCAACGAGATTTAAAATAAGGACTATTTCGGCTGATAAGCAAAGACGAAACGCTGTTGAGAATGTTGAGATATCGTTGTGCTTTCTTTCATTGTTTGTGTTGAATTTCAGGTGGCAAGTCAAGGAGCGGATCCCCCATCTTGACTTTTCCAGATAACCCGGGAGTCTCTGAGATTTCCGAAACGGCCTACCGGCATGTTGTCAACTACCTAACCAGTATTCCTGCGTAAGTATTACATCAGTACTCCAGGTAGCACTGAGTATTTAGTATGCAAGGGAACCTATTTTGAGTCAACTCGTCCCTTCAAGCATAGGGAATCTTGGACTTTAATCAGCCTTACCGGTACAGCACAAGAGATGTATGCCCAGTGCATGTGGACAAAAAGAAAAGGAAGAATTCAAAATGCACATTGAAGTTAAGCGTACCGTAAAGAATTCCAAACACAAGTAGGTTTTTAGAAAAACTATTTGTAAATTGACCGATCAGAATAGGTTTCTCGCAAAAGAAGACTGTTGTTAGTGGATAGCAGCCTAAGTTGACTTATGTACAGTGTGTGAGATTTAATTGAGTTGCTGACCAAGTGAGGTTCATTCATTCGTTTCAACTCACTCATCTTAACGACTAACCAGCTTAGTTTGTGTCTCAATGGAAAGTATGTTTCAAAACAAACCTAGGTTTAATTTACATGTGTAATTCTTTATAATTGAAAACACTGTGTAAATGTAACTGGGACCAATTTGGATTGGATTGCGATTTTGTGTAACTTTTATTTCTTTGTCTTTTTTCTTCATCAGCTCTGTCTCATCCAGGTAATAAAACAAATGCAAGATCATTTTATTGTTTATTCCTCTGCTGTATGAATTGTTTTCCTGCAATAATTTATGTTGACTTGTGAGAACTTTTTACGGCATAAGAAATAGAGTAGTTTAGCAGTTGCAAAATTTCTTGAGTATTTTGTTACGTTACATTACATACATAAAGAAAGCCCAGTCCACAAAGGACACCAGATCAGAAACTACAAAGAACCATGACGACACTGACGACGACATTTCCCCTCTAATTCCCAATGGAAAACTTTATATTCACAGGCTCTACCGCAGTGTTGTTATTGTTTTAATTTCCAGTTTTTTTACCTCGCTTCATATGTTAAAAAATTTGTCATAAATGTCAGCAAAATTTCTTTCAGTTTTCCATCAGTTCATAATTAACTTTGTCAGGAGTATTAGCATGCTATGCGAAGGAAGTGAGAGAGAAAACTTCAAATCAGTAAAAAATACAAAGCTTGTTGACAGCCTTTGATGGTTTCGTTCGGTTCTGCTTTTTCGCATGTATGTTGTGAGTTGAATTGACGCCACGTCAAGCTATTTTCTTGTTTCCATGTGTACAAATCGTCACGGTTTGAGCGGTATCTTGTTACTTGAAAAGAAAATGAAAAGTAAAGTGAAGAAAAGGCAAAATGCTCAAAATCAAGGGTTAAGTCTAGGGATTAACGCCGAAAGTCAAAATAAAATCCCTTTGCGAATTAATTGAAGTTATTATAGATTAGTCCGGAAAGACAGGCAGAACAGTGATATTAACGAACCACATTTATTTCATTGGTTAAGTTACAGTAACATGATTGTAGTCGGTAGTAAAGAAAAAAAAGTGTACATTTTCTGTCAAACAAAGATCAAACGAGTAATATTTCGCTTCCTTTCAAAATACACAAGTACGATCGTTTCCTTGCACAGTCAAAATAGTTGGTGGAGGAATCTGTTGAGAAAGAGAGAAATGAGTGACCGTCTTATTGTAAAACGTCTGTTATGCGTTTAGCTTACAGGATGTAGACCTGGGATTTATGCTGATCGTTGACCGCCGTCAGTGTGGCTGGGGCGCCGTCAAGACAACGCTACTGAGAATCGCGGTGAGTACCAGTCTGCTAAAGAGGTAAACGGATAACTTTAGAAAGAAAATATATCACTGATACTGCAAAGAATTTATTTGTAAAGGAATATTCGTAACGAAAAACTTCCAACTACAAGAACAAAGGACCCAGCAATCGATGGTTTGACATAGTATCATCTAATTGAATTCTCACATACGCCAGTCCCTCTTTGAGGAATACAAAGTCTCATATCTTTTCAACCAGGAACATTTGATCTTTGGAATGGACCCCGAGAATTGCCTTGTGCTATACATTTACCTTTTCCCACGTAGCTCGTATTGACACTGTTGTTTCAGGGGTTTTTCCCGGGTCTGGTGCACGAGGTGCTAGTATTGCGTCCGGCGGGGTTCTTCCAGCGAGCCTTCACCGACATGGGGTACAAGTTCGTCAAGGACGATTTTAAATTTCCTGTAAGTACATATATTCATAACTCTTTTTCGTTAATTCGTGACGGACATAGCATTGATAATTTCCACGCTGATGAAAGTCGAAGTAGTGTAAGCAATGGCCAATTCATGTCCACGGTCGAGTTCTTGTAACCGTTCTGCTTGCCACAAAGGATTTTATGAATTTACGTGTTCATGATTTGTGATAGAACAGTGCAGCGTAAGTAAAGAATCGACTGATCAGTAATGTAAAATTCTGGCAGTGGGCTAACCCATCACTATTATCCGCAAAATTATTCTCATGGCTTCACTCGTTGCCCCAAAGCGACCAATTATCCCATCCATTTTTATACGTATTGGGTCATTTTTCCTTTCACTTTAACTCATACCGGTTACATTGTACCGGTTTTTAAATGGTAAATCTGTCTCTGTTAAATGTATGATCTTCAGAAAATCTACAATTATTTTTTTGAACAGGTGATAATGTGCAGTTCCCTGGAGGAGTTGTATGAACATGTTGAGAGAGACCAGTTGACGGAAGATCTGGGTGGGAACATTGTGTTTGATCATCGAGAGTGGATACAACAACGAGCAGTGAGTAGAGCTTTTTCCTTTCAGCCTGTTTGTGACATTTTTTTCCTATTCGTTTTGAGTATCAAAAAAAAAACAGACAATACCCCGTAGTTTGATTTATCAGAACAAAGATCATTGCAGGAAATTGTAAAATCCATATCAATTTCTATGACTGGAAATGTAGTTAAAATACTTGTTTGGAGAACACATGCTTGTTTCCCAGGCGAAAGTTACGAATAAGATGTCGGAGTTCATTATGATTAACACTGGCAATCAAAGTTTCCTCCACATCATTGTGAAGTGAAGTGAAACATAATTGGTTCAATCATTATTACATATTTAATTGCACTGCATGTGTTTGCAGATGTGTAATTATTGAATAAGCAATGACTACAGGTTTAGTACGTTTATAAACTGTTAAGTCAATAAAACCTGGGATAAACCCAGGCGTCTACCACGTAAACTCGTTTTAGGAAGTTAAGAAGTGAGTTAAAGTGCAAGATATGTAATAAATTCTTTCTTATTTTGAAATAATCAAAGATGAACAGTTAAAACTTCATTCCACTCGCGCATGGCACACCAGGAAAATTATGCCTACTTTTACGTTCTTCGATATTTCAAGTTGAGAAAAAAATTAAAAATCTAAAAGCGTGTCATGTGAAAACTCAAATCTATCATCAACCTCACCGAGCAAGAACCAGTAAATATGTCTGAGCCGAACGAAACAATGATCTTTATCGTCTTTCTGTCTATCCGTTACTGTCAAACAGACACAGATGTACAGCCTGAGCATTTACAAACATGTCGTTATGTATTATTGCCGGAGTTACCATGGTAACTAGTCTGATATGGTATTCAACATCAATAATAATCCAAAGCCAGACAACTTTATACATTTTTGTACCTTTATTTGCATGGTCTTCCAAATAAAAATATAAAGCTACATTTCATCATAAATAATATGCTAGCAATAAATGAACAAAAGAAAATATCCTGTGTGGGGAATTCCTGTGAAGACATATTTTTATGGAAATTTTCTACTTTGTAATGTCATTTCATCAGCTGGGTGTCGATAAAAAGTTACATCTTTACAATCGATATTCCAGTCAGCTTAGTTTCTGTAGTTGCATTTTGTGCAGGTTTTGTCATTCGAATAATAACGCCACACAGAATGACGTTTTAGGCTATGTAAAATGAACAGATACGCATGCATTGGGTTCTAATTTACTGGTTTCCTGTGGCAAGCTATTTGACGGTTTATTAAGGCGGATTTTAATGTTTTGTTGAATAACGAAGTGCGTGCATCATGCGTTTACGCGTTCAATGATACAAGTCACTGAGGTAGGTGCATCCGATCTACAGCCAACCGTAGTCAAGTGTAATGCAGCAACTTAGTTTTGTTTCTGACAATTGGGAAATTTAGGCACAGATTTGTTGTTTGAGTAAGTTTTGCAAAATTTATTTTCGTGTTCATGCTCAATTTGTAACTTTTTATTTACATGCTAGTCGCGGATAAAGTTTTGCGAAGTAGACGATTTGGAATATTTGCGAGAATTTTATTTGTTATTTGCGTTTTTCCAAAAACGTTCAGAAAATAGTTTCGTTGTCTTGGAAGTTGTCTTGCCTGCACAATCTGAAGATCAGAAACTACTCTGGTGAATAACGTCATACAATTTATTTGTTTCAAAATATCATGAAAACATTTGAATTTTCATTATGGTGAATGCGTCATCTAAAAACGTAATACCATATCAATTGAACAGTCAGGATATTTTGTTGGTACCTGAGCTGTCATTTGCAAAGGGATAAGAAAACTTCATATCCCACCCCGTTGCGAAACGTTGGACGAGGTCAATTTCTTCACAGTGTGTCAGTTGATTCTTTGACATTCAATTAAGTAATCAACTAATATTTGTGTTGTGTGGTGGTGAAACAGTTCTGGCCCGACCTTGCAAGGCAACTGTCATGTCATGGATATCAACCGTGCAGTGATCAAATAACTGTATTTCAATTCTTGACAAGTTTACTGACATGAACAATTTGAACAGCAAAAAAATATCAGATTTAATAAGCTAGTACGATCACAAGACCTAACACTTCTTTGTAAAACTGTAGATTCATGACGCCTGGGTAATGCGACAAGTTGGGTCATTGATTCGCGATATTTAGCTCTTCACGGACCAATCCGTAATGAGCTTTCACGTATTGATCGGTTACGCGTGGATATTGAAGCTGCTTTGTAGGAATTGATTTTACGCGTTGTACCAACATTGCATGACCTGCAAGGCTATTAAAGGTGGAAAATTGTACTGAGTAATAGTTTGAAAGTGACTGTCTTCAAAAAAGGGTTTTTGCTGGAGTCAACTTAATAGTTAGTCGTAGAGTCGCCTTATACATTGTGTGACTAGGAGATAGGAAACTTGCCAGACATCAGGATTCTGCGCAGGTTGAAGGGGCGGGGGTGGGGGTAAGTTTTGAGACGAGTAAGTTTAAGAACTTTTTTATCATATACTGCACAACTTCATAGTATGTATCACTGTCTCACATAGCAACGAGCCACCATGTGACACCCCCGTTCATGACATGATATTTCATCAATTGACTTTGTACTGCTGAGATGACTCCATACCGTTATTTCCATGCACTCGACTGGCTACTATTCAAAGTACATTCACGTCATATTTCCATATTTGGTAGTTGGAACCAACACTTATTCTCGCACACACACTGACAGCTTAAACGCACCGATATGAAATGATCAATGACCAATTGAGATTATTGGAATTTATGTGTAATATTTTGTAACCTTAAGCGTAGCTCTGTGAATCGACGAAAACGTGTCCATTGAAAAGGACACAGTAAGCATACTTTAAGGAATATATGAGATGTAGCAATTCTGGAAACCATGGAGATTTGCCAGGAAGGAAACTTAAAGGAGTCTCACACTGAGTAAGTTGTGTTTGCTTTCAATTTTTCGTGCGAACTGTACAACTACAGAGCATTACATTTTAGAACATTACAATACTGACAACTGCCAAATACGATAGTGGTCTTCAGGTACTATGTGACTGATGATATATCATGTAAGTCAACCAAGGTGACCACCAGTGCTGCTTGAGTTAGTACTACATTCCATAACATGTCAAAATTGAATTCAATTTTTGAGTTGAAACCTGCTTTTAGGTTTAAGAGAGTCCATTTTAAAAGTGAGAACTCCTGGCAATGAAGAGATACATTTTCTTTTTACTCAAGACTGGGGAAGTGTTCCGGAGAGGCAAGCCAAATAAAATAGTTTTTTCCTAAAATTAAATTTCCCACCCAGTGAACTTTTTTCAGCCTTCAGACCCATTATAATATTATGAGAATCCAAGCAGCAGGTTGAGGATTAACGGATTATTTCTATTTACACTGGGTAGTCCAAGTTCTGTCAGAGACTTTTCTCGGAAAGAGAAAAAGACGAAAATAGCATTGTGGTGCACAGAACGTATTTACACAGTGTATTCCAGTTGTTCCTAAAACAAGAATAAATCATCTCTGAAAGACAAAAAAGCTTTTCAGCCAGAAGGTGAAACCACAGCATTACGTGAAAAATGCGTGGATGTTCCATTTGTGTCCAGAAAAAATGACTCTGGGCGACAAATTGTTCTCTAGCTGCATCGCAAAATGTCCTCACCTGAAAAGTGGGTATCATATTGTTAAAGGACTAACTACGACTTATCATGCGAACAGATGTACGTATTATTGATGTTGCGCATCGATCTGAACAGTTTTGAATGGAAGTTTATATTGAATTCAATTTGACAGATTTACCATGTGTTGCATGATCAGACATAGACTGACATATAAATGTCCTTTTCACGAAGTAAAAATTGCAAAGATATTTATTTTGTTGTGCACATTTTAATACCACTATAAATAGTCCAAACTGAGAACTATTCGCTTTTGATAAATAAGATAGATTTTTAAATGCGTGGACATCCTGTTGAAAGGTACCTTTAGGCTGTGTTATTTTTTCCTGCAATAATTTTTTTTTCACGTTGTGTATCCACGAGACTAGGGACTTTTATTATTTGTCGTCGTGGACAGTAATGACCAGTAAAATTTACTGGATGACTTTGACTAGATTAGTCATTACAGTAACTCATTAGAGGAAGGTCGAAGTGATCAAATCAAACAGTCTTATTAATTACTGAATCGGAAATCAGCAAAACAGAGAGAAACTGAACTGTGTTTCTTTTCTTGTTTTGGTTTTGTTATTAGGTTTTCGGCTCTTTTGTTTTCTTTTAACACGCTGAAGTTTTTGCCGTGATTGATAATATGTCTTGCGTCATTGGTGTCTCTGAAATCATTGTTCACATACGTACACGGTACTGTGTTCTGTCAAATGTAGCTGGGAGATGCGTACAATGTGTAAGGTTTGCAAGTGAAACATTTCAAACAAAGTAAAGTCTCATTTTCTATGGACAGATAAATTGAAGTCCCTTATGTCAACAGAATTCGGTTGATAGAGACACGTTTAACATTCTGTGAACAAACTGCTGTTCATATCATTTTCATTACCCTTAACTTTTCATGGTGTCCTAGCCATGCATAGATGTCAGTCTGTCTTCAGAGATCGAAGTTCGAAAATTATCGATATGCTTTCTGTGGTGTTTAAACTGGAATACGCACAGTCCCTTTCCAGTTCCATCGCTGGCACGTTTTTTAGCTACTCAATGTTTCCAAGCCAACTCTCATTGACAATCAATCCTTTACTGAATATTGCTTTTACTGTCACCTTATAAGTTGTAGACTCATGAACCCTCCAGAAAATCTTAATTATGGATTTTCGTTTCTCTAATTCAGCAGTGCAAGTCAACACTGCATAAGTTATCGAAGCTTCGTCATTCTGTAACACCTCTATTAATTTTAATTCTAGACAGTTAGGCTTGGTGAACTTTACAATGACTGATCAACTATTCAGCTCTTCATGTGAAAAATTTCTCAAAGGTTTGCGAGAATATTTGTAATGGAGTTGATTTAATGGACAGACGTGCTACTTAACACCAGTGTGATCTGTTTACAATGATCGGAGGAGATTCATTGAAGTGCTGTAGATTTTGCTGGCTTCTTGAATTAATGTTTATTAAAGAATTGAGAATTATGCACGGTATGGTCGGGGCCTAACTAAGGTGAAGAGCACAGTGTGTGGAATAGACAAGTGTGGAGGTGAAGAGGGGAACAATCTTTAAAACAAGTTTTCTTTCCCAAAATGGAATAATGATCAATTCGAAGTTCTCCCGCCGTGTACATGTAGCAGTTTGGTTGCAGTTGCGGTATTCATAATTTAGCGAAAGAAAGTAAAACATTGGAATAAACAAAGAATGCGATTTTTGGATATTGCAGACTCGACTGTGTGAGTATTTTTTGTATAGTGTATTTGCCCAAAAAAATCTGCTTCCAATTTGGAGTGCAACTTTAATTTTTACCAGCGTTTTATATTTTTAACTTGAGCAGAAAAAAATGTATTTGAATTAGACTTCAAAATCGGCGGTTCTTAATAAAATATTTCTTCAAATCAAAGATTGAAATTACCCATCTCTTTATTCATTTTTATACTTTACTGGGGAAATTAGGTATATTGTTGTTGTTTTCCTTGCGCATATTTTTCTCGTGGGTGCATATTGTTAACAGTGAAATGTTTTATTCGACACGGGTCTCCACGGCCAGACATGCAACATCCGCCAATGAAATGACCTATTCATATGTTAGGAAGAAAGAAATATGAAAGAATCGATTATTTCACAACAACATGCATTCCGCTTGACGTGGTCAGAAAAATGTATCAACTTAAAACGCGGAAATCTGCAAACAATGCGAGCGTTTTCCTAAGCAGGATTTCATTTTTGGCACCGAAGTCCCAAGATAGCTCAAGGTTAGTTTGAAGAATACGTCGCAACGGAAGGTCCACAGGGACATTAGCTCATTTGTCGCTGTGCTCGTGTACAATTTTATAACTTCTTTTGCAATCTTTAAAAAATAGATTAAATTGATTGAAGCAAATTTGATTGTCACCTATGTGTCATGTCTACCTGCTAGAAATAGAAAATATAAATGAATTGATTAATTGATTGAAAGGTTAGCAGAAGGAACGAAGGGTGTATTGTGCAAAGAACATTTTACTCAATTTAATACGAACGTTTAAAGAAAGGTACCAGCTAGAATTTGTGTGCAGAATTCTAAGCGACAAATGTACAAATTTAACGTTATGATGTAAAAACCATTGGACAGGGAGTGCTCGATGCGCCAAAACGCGAGCAGCATGAGGATAATGCAGATAACTATTCGTCATTCACACAAGACAGTCATTTTCACCTGCAGACATTTAACGGTTTACCATATTTGAAAGGTAACAAAGATGAAAAATGGGAAACGAGAGATCGTTTCAAATGGAAATTGGCGAAAAGAATGTAAAAGTATTTTTCAAAATATGCTGAGGGTTAAGTGATAACTCGAGAAAGGTCTCCTGGTGCATTGGTCAGACTATTCTTCTTTAGTTTCGCCATAAAAAATCATCATGCCACAGATGGAGGATTGTCAGTTTCTTTGCACTGAGGAATGTAATTGAAGATAAGTATTCTGGATGAAAAGATCCCAGTGCAATATATGCATTTAAACTAATTTGCATTGGTGAATTCAGGTGATATTTATTCGTGATGAATAAATTATTAGGTACATGATGACTTTACGTTCTTCGAAAGAAAATTAGTAGATTGTTTTGTACACATTTCACCGGATTTTTACGCGCACCTGTGCGGTATACCTCACAAACCGCAAGGACTGCATTAGAATTGACAAAATTGAGTTAATCAAATTGCCGGCTTACCATTGTCGATGAGAATAAATCGATTGGTTTATATTTATTAGTGTCCGTGTGTGCCGGACTTCAAGCATAAATACTGAATATTTTACAAACCAGTTATGGCACAAAGACGTTCATTACAGATGTGAATAGAGTAATAGCAAACGATTATTGAAGTTCCATCATGTACTCCGTGATGTTTGGAATTTTAACCCCTTGAAAGTCTGTTAAAGCATGCATGTTTTGAAAAAGGTGAGTAGAATAGTTTATTTTAGTATGAATTCGGAGTCAATTTCTGCGGGAACTAACCACGGCCCGTACTTTGTGCGGGATTGCCCACCAGGGACCCCACTTCCACAAACCGAAAACAACTGGCTCAACTCCATAGTAATAGTCCTGCTAACACAGAGGACATGTGTCCATTCTTCAGCTGTCATACCGTTACAGATACACAATTCCACCACGCTCCACCTCGCTACCGCCCTGAGTGTGTGAAAATAGATCATGAGAAGATGGCCATCAAAAGATGGCTGCTTCGATTGAATATTTGATGACACATCCTTCCGAATTTCTGGATCGAGATCCAGATATTAATCTGTCTTTCCTATCTATTTGCAGGCGATAGAAAAATTCTCAGCTAACACAAGCTCAATTGGGCACACTCTGCGATCGCTGTGTCAGAGGTTTGCTGAGACAGAATTTCCGAATGACGTGAAGGCTACCGAACAGCTGATTCTAGAGCATGAAACAGAACGGAACCAGGTCAAAGAAGACCTGGAGTCCACTATAAAACATGGAGAGGTTGGCCATGTATTTTTATTTGCACCAAAACTTTCTATCAGTATCAGGGTCTCAAAAGTATTAAACTTTTCCATAAGCAAGTTTCTTGCACTTCTTGTTAAAATGGCAACATAAATTCATAATGGAGGTACATGTTTTCTTCAGGTCCTGTTGAAGTGCTTCAAATGTATGCGTCACGAGGACGGAAGTGAGTCGGAGCTCTCATCCAATCAGCTACCTCCTAGTAAACTCAACCATGTCACTGCTGTAGAACGGTATGTACCAACTTCAATAGATGTTCATTTTTAAGAGCGCCACCTAGTATGCTTTCTAAATGTAGATTTCATTCAGTGGCTGGCGATGCTTCGCTTGTTAAAGATTATGTTTGGCCCATATTACATTGGCATCACCAAGTATCTTATTTTTAAAAGAAGCGGTTTCAAAGCCCCCGAATGAATCAGTTTTAGCACATGGTTCTGAAAAAAACTTAAATCTATATGATTTGTAAGTTCATCGAAATCAACAATAGTTTCGGCACGTTAGCGCAAAAATAAATCGGATGTGAAAAGTGGGTTTTTAGTTTAGACTGGTAGGTAAAGAGCGATCTCTGAATGCATCCAGAATGGATACAGCAATAGCTACAAGTAATCTGTGCGTTGTAGGTCTTTGTAGACAAAATAGTTGAAGATTATAGATGAGGTCAGCACCAATAGTAAAAATAAACTTGGTCACCTTTTTCCTCTTTGAAAGTATTTGATGGTTCAACAAGAAGAAATTAGAGTGCACAGATCAGATAGACATTAACAAAATATTTCCATTTTAGAAATATACTCAGTGGTTATCTCTTTAAACATATTTGATCCCCTCTACCTGGGCACTTGAGAAATGTGAGGACCTGGAACTTCAGAGAGCAGTGACGATGATTATGCTCAGCTTAAGTGATAGAACGTTACAGAATAAAAGGTTACAAAATAAATTGAGGATGCACCAGATGATCTGACATATCCAGATGTTCGCAATGCATCATTAGAATCATTTAATGTAGAAACTTTGTGGCTTCTAAGCTCAAGTATTTTAGGCATTTTGGGAAATTTGGGGCCATTTGTTTCAATCATTTTCGAAGTTACCGTTACATGTAAAGTTTGACAACTGAGGATTTATTTCTCCAAAAAGCAAAGATAACGTGTACTTTGGCAGCATTTAGTATGACTGCCATTGTAAATATGTGGAACACTCGCACAAATTGTGCAGTTGGAAGTTAGCACTGCATTGAAACGGTTAAAAGCCTTGGCGATTATTGAAGAAAACCATGATAGTTGAATTCCCCTATTTGAAATATTGAGTTGAGGTAGTGGATGAATAGAGTTAAAACGGCGCAAGCAGCCACAAAAGATAAAAAAAAATTGCAGTAATTAGGTGGGTAGATAATTGATGGAAAGTGGTCAATTAGCAACTTGTTTGTTTTCACCGTCTATCGTGAGTAGGTGTAGATTGAATTGTATTTATATCGTTTTTGGCTACTGTTGGGAAGCAATCAGTAGCATGCAAAAACAGAAGAAAAACTCACAGTGACTTTGATAAAAAGGTTGTGATTTTGGTAAATAAAAAGTATTTCAAGCGATGGACATTTCACGTGTACACAGGTGTTTTTCTAAAATTTACAGTTTCAAGATGTAAATAATTTCTCAGAGTTTTTTTAGTGCATCAAATTGAATTTGAAATCAGGGCAAGTGTGGCTTATGCCTAAAAGCTAGGCTCTCTTGTTTTGAAAATAAAGTGCAACTGACTGGGGATTTTGTAGGAAGGTTAAGCCAGACACCTACATGATTACAATTTCTGTAAAGAAAATAATATTTAGTGACTTTCTTCCTCTTTAACATTTACTGCCTATCCGTGTAATCATGTAATATTTCTTGCTTTCTGTTAAAAAAGTCAGTTGTTTGTTGTATCAATCACGCAATATGTCAGCGACAGAAATTTGCAGGTTAATCCTGAGATAATCGAAAATATCTTCATTGCTTTGCAAGTGACGGGAAGGTACTGCTGGTTTTGTTGATTTTGGCCTCAAGTCTGTCGGAGTGTGGAAAACGTACTAAATGTCCGATTGGAAAGTCCAAATAATCGCATGCGCAGCACATGCGCTGTGGATGTAGCACCAACCCACCCACAACTTTAGATTCGACGCAAACGTTTACACTTTTTTATTTTTACATTCCAAATACGAAAAATCTTAAGTTGGCAATGTGTTTGTTGGTTCTTCAGTTTCGATATCGTGTACCAAGAACACGGGGAGGTCAAAATAATAACAAGGTCTTTCAATATTACAAGAACTTATGAAAGGAAGATCATATCAAACACAATATCTGAGCGAATAAATATTTTGAAGCCCTGTTAAGCTTGTGGTGAATGTGTCTAATACTTTATGAGCTGAGGATACCCCGAGTGCTCCATACCATGAATATCCTTGCGAGATGAACTGGCACGGCAGAATTAATATTGGGTTATCTATTTTGTGTCGAGATGAGTTAGTTGTTTCATGTGACCTGCTCTCAAGAAATTAGATTCTTTTTTGAAAAATAAACCCTTCTCAATTTTCACGTCAAAGGTTTTAATGTACAATTTTGGCGAATTCAAACCGTTATTTTTGTATCCTTAATTTATATGAGCTAAAGCAAATTACGGGAGAGTAGTTGACTAAACCCCTTGGTTGCGAGGTGAGAAGGTATAGAATCTTGACCGCATTCGGTCACCATCTTTGTTTAAGTTTGATAAGCGCTGCTGACCTTAAGGTTTCTTTTTACTTTATACCCTCTACTTTTTTGTATAATAAGCTCCAGTTTTATGAGCAAAGTGCCACCATTTACTTCACTAAAAGCAGAAGAAAATTATTTTTTACAAAATTTCTGTTTCAACATCGATACTATTTTTAGTCGGTTTAAGATAAATAAGCTTCTGTGCATTCCTATCAAAGCTTCTTGGTTGTTGTGCTGCTGTGTTTTAGTCCTATCAAGAGATTCCGAGGCTTCATCAGATGTGAATTCTATTTCGTGCTGGAATTCTGTGTATTTCACGCGGAAAACTGTGGATGTGACTATATATTTCTGTTGCAGTAATGCAAAATACCCAGCGCAACGTTTCACTGATAATAGACTCCCTTCAACACCTGTCTTCACTCACTTCGGCAAATATCGGAAAGCGAACAAAGTCGCATTTACCCAGATCGTCAACCACAACAGACAATCATTTACCACAGAAGTTCTTTTTCATTCTCACGGAAAGCTCCTGAAGGTAACGTAAACGTCTGCTCTCGAAATTGAAGAATTTCTGGACTCTGTGGTGTGGTAACTCTTTGAGTGAGTGACACCATTCACCAGCAGGTGCGCTCAGCCCCCACGGACGTATTTTCCTAACACCCGAGGGTGTCATGGTTAATGTAGGATGTAGGATATCGCAAAGCGAAGGGTTCCCATCTTGTGGATAGACCTACAGACTGGAGGCGCCAGGCATAACGATGATGCTGACGGGTTTCTGGCTGATGGAATATTATTGCTCCAAGTGTTGTTACTTAAGTCTTGATATTCTTATGGAATCTCTGTGTGGTACGCATTACGTTAAACAGTAGACTTTCGTTTGGACGGTCGCCTGGAATCCGTTGCTAGAATCATGTTGAATTGGACATTTAAACCAATCTGAATAAATGTGTCGAACTATTTTCGGGTGTTCGACTTCTCAAAGACAGCTGGCTGGACTCGTGAATTGTGTTACATAAGATCTCGCCCATATTGAATTGAAAGATTGATTTGTAGACAGTAAC
Source organism: Haplosyllis leylae (assembly GCA_038406175.1). NCBI lineage: Eukaryota > Metazoa > Annelida > Polychaeta > Phyllodocida > Syllidae > Haplosyllis > Haplosyllis leylae. Next base: position 5,366 of record JBCAUG010154400.1, on the reverse strand, counting down.
AAGTGCATTGGCGAGCAAATATTATCTTTGTGAAAGTATTTCAGCGTTAGAACAAAACTTATGCAGTTTTATTTTACGATTAAATTCCTTCTACAACTCGTAATCTGGCAAAGACACAACAAACCTTGTTGAGCCTTTTTGTAGTTCATCGAAACCCCTTAAATAACAGACATAACATAGCCTGCTTTAAAATCCTTATTATTGAAGCGTATTTCGCTCGAAGCTAGTTTAACTGTATAGAGCAAAACACTAAAACAGCAGGATAAATATTATGCTGAGTGAGCTGGTTGATGATAGGAGTTCAGAGTAATAAGTATAAGAACTGTATAATGTCAGGCGAGCGGTTGCACAACTGAACAAGCAATAATTGTTACACGAGAATCTGTCGGACTCGAATTGCTGAACACGGGAAGGATAACTTCTACATTCTTATAAGCGGGAGTGATGAAATTAAACATCACACCGAAACGTACATGCTGCATGTTTCGAACCTTTCGACAGTGTGGCAAACAAACCATACTGTCCCAGTTATACTGTTTGATTGAACGACCGACGCAGCCGACCCTCGGGAGCCGATGTCCGAAAAACGCACAACGTTACACTCAATGAAGAAGGGTTTTTTTTTTTTCAAACTTTCAGAATTCAGTTTGATCAGACAGTAGTTTACGGAACATAGCACTGTGAAATTTCCCACTTGGAACTTGCGGAACATACAGTGAATTTTTGACATTTCTACGTTATTCTCATGCTGAACGACGTAACATTTTAACATCATAATGTGCCCGATGAAATCTTTGAACTGTTTTTACTTTTTTATGAGAAAATATATCATACAGTGATGAAACAGCCGAAGGTGGTAATTGTCAGCTGATATGATCGATGGGATTCTTCCTGCCATCTTGAATTTATTTTCTTTTACGCGAGGAGTTGTTCCAAGGTGGATGATTTAGTAGAATTTGGAAAAAAGGAGAATGATTTGATGTCCATGTAACTCGAGTTTGTTTTCACAAATTTCTTATGGATACAGGCGACTTTCAACAGAGTCATTAACAGGCCTGACAGTCTTGTGAATATGTTGTTGCAGAATGGAGACACCCATGGGAACATTTATGTAAATTAAACTCTAATGCAACACAAAAATGGAACGCTCTACCGTTGAAAATTCCAGAATAACCTGTGTAAAATGCAAAGTTTTCTGTCGTTTATGTATCCAATAAAACCATGATGTTTTGTTGTTCGGATGTGAATGATATAACCGATCTGTAAGGCTACAACCTGCATTAAGAAAAGGAGAAATGGAAAAGGCTGCAACAAGGTGCATCTCTCGGACTGTCTCAGCTTTAGAATTGATTTTGGTGAAGGAGAACACAGCACCAATTGCGCTGGAAGCAAAAATAGAGATTTAATTATTCACTGGGATATTTCTCCGAGGAATATTCTCGGAGAGTCTTGAATCCAAAGAAGCTATTGAAATTTCCAAGATTGTGAAGTGGTGAACCTAAAATTGGCCAGACGTTGAAAACATTGTTGGCAGAAACTTGAAGCTGAGGCCAATGGGGAATTTGTGCTTGTCTTGCAATCCCACATTCAGATGTAATTTCTGAAAATTAGCTGGCTGCGAGAGAGGTTCCCGTCACGAAATTATAACATTTAAAGGAAAATGTTGACAAAACGTTCGACGGAATACTGTGATGTAGTTACCATGGAGACCAGCCAATCACATCGCTCCTATCGACTTGTTGCCAAGGTAACAGTGGAGCGTTGCCAAAGGTAATAAGTGTTAAATCACGTTATCATTTTTTGACAAGGACGTAACGCTAATTCACGGGAGCTTTCAATTAACGCTCACACAACACTCCGAGGTCATTGCTCTCACCCTAATTGACCCACCCACCCTCCTGATCTGGAATCATACAAAGATAATTTGCTGATGTATGCATGCAAACTTTGTGTTGTTGCTAAAGATACGAGTAATTGAACAGAAGGTGGTCCGATTATTTCGAACTTTTTCAGGACACTAGTTGGCTAAAATTAGACCCACCTCTCATTCCCATGCAATTGTGATGATCATTCCACACCTTCAGTTTGCTACTTCGTACGAATTCTTTGTCAGAGGATTAGTAAAGAAACGATACTCGTAGCCAGTGATTAGATTGGTGAACAGTATAGTTGAACACGCAACAACCGACACAGAAACGTGCAAGCCGGAGTAGAAAAAGTATCAGAGGCTTAATGTCAGAACCAAATATCCGCTCTACAAAATATCTCTGTTTCAAACGACTTTATTCAGTCTGCGATTTCGTCAGGAGGAGAACTGTGTAAACTTTGTTCGGTTGAGACTCACTTTAATTTTATTAGTTACCTTCACAGTTGTATCGTTAAAACGTTGCAAATCCCGGCATTGAGACAAAAACCAAACCAAAACGTCTCTTCCAAATGTATGCGTCCAACACTGGTCGAGTATCGTGCTAGTTGAATGTTAACACTTTTATTGGCACAGAACACTTTTGGCACTTTCATACCTTGGGACACTTAAATGGCTCTAGCTCCTTATTTTTCACTGAGACCTCCCAAATGTACCATTCAACTTAGGGAACTAAATTCAGCACACTTTTAGTCCAAAAAATTCAAGGCTGCATGAAAAACTGACAGGTTACCCGCTTGTGGAAGAGTGTGTCTTTGACACATTTCCCCAAAAATGGTAAGACAAACAGGTATTTTAAGGAGAATGCTGCCTTTTCACTTCACGCCAGCTGCCCTCTACTGTGTATTGGTAATAAACTTCAAGTGGTTATCATCTGGAAGACTCTGGGTATTTGTCACCCAATAACTAACTGATAAGGTGGTATGCCAAGGTGCTCTGAAATCACTCTCCAACCTGTTTTTCTCATTGTAGCTTCTGATATAAATTGACCCCATCCTAGTAACCACACCAAGGAACTCAATTGTCCTTGGGATAGGAGAGGCATGTGTCAAGACTAGATAGGACTTCTAACAATTAAATAAGTATGCATTTAACATTTGGTCAAAAGCCAAATTCATTGCCCTATCATGACTACCTCGAAATTACCAATTTTTCGAATGTCAACAGTACGAAAATTTAAAGAATATTGAGAGGACAGTTTGCAAGTTTTAGTGAGAATGCCTTGTTTAGTTTTATTATCTTTCAGGGTTTTTTTTATTCAAGTACAATTCAATAATTCACTGATGACCAGCTTTTTGTTTTACGCATTTTACATTATATCTGGGAAATTACCGATTCTCTCTTATTTCCGTCACTGCTTCAACTGGTAATATGTTATTCTGCTGCCAATTTTGACTCTTTATTCATTCACGAAAGAAATGTGCACCAACATCGTAAGTTACAGTCGTTAACATTTTAGAAATGAACGGTGATCTATAAACAAATAATTTCGTTACAAATACCAGACGGACAGTGGATAGACACGACTGACTGTGTAACCTTTTGGTTTAATAAGTTTTCAAATGGCTGGTGCTGATAGTTGTTTCCTGTGTACAGCAGGAATCAACACAGCTAAACCTACCTGCTCCACAAATGACTACAATTAGTATTGTTGAAACGTGATCACTAGTCGTGGGTACCCAGCACTCTTCTCCAGTGGATTAACTGGATACAGTGGAGTTCACAACTGACAGATGACAGATTGTTTGTACGTACTACAATCAAGTCCGTGTAATTGTTTAAACTTGCAAGACAACTCGGTAATCAATGTAGAAACTACAAATAAAACGAGTGTTCCAAAATGTAGAAAGACAATTCCATGTATAACATGCGGTTCTCGTGGACACCTGTGAACACTCAGATTATAAATTATAACTCGCATGAATTTCATTGTCCCTGTCACCGTCACTTGGTATGTGGCGACAGACTAAAGGTGACCGCAAGTTTTCAGTTTACATTTCGTAATTCTGCACATGACGGTTTTTAGACAATTATCGAGCACTGTGCTGTGAAATATACACTCTCATTTAACTCTTCATTGACACGCTGTCATTAGACTAATATGTTTAGCCAGCCTCCTAATTAGAGGCCTCGGAGATTGAGAGTTTCCAAAAATTAGTCGCATCTATGAAAAAGGGAAAGGTTCAATTGGTTGTGCGGTAAATAAACTTGCCAGGCATGGAACTTGCTGGCGCCGTGTTTTGTTACCTTGCTGTAAGTCGGCGGAAAGTTTTCATCAGTCTGCACTGCATGTTGCTTGCAAACTAATTTGTTTGGGGAGCTGGATTTGATTGTAACTTTTTGGTGGAGTTGGCGTTTGTGGTACTATAGTGATTATTATTATAAAGTGTTCTCCCGTCTGATGGGAGATCCACACATTTGTAACTGTCATGGATTTTTTTTTTCACACAAGAGAATGGATAAACTTTTTTCATTTATGGATTTCAGTGACGTTTGTTTTGGCATGGATATCCAAGAAGTTTAACCAAATGTAATGATAAACGGTGTGTTGGGTTTTACGTTTTAACTTTTTAAGTTATAACACGATACAGAAGATAAGATATGATTCCGAGGAATAGTCTAAAGGGTTGCAGTTTTTAATGGGATTGCCATAATCGACTTGGAATCGGAATACCTACGCCTGCATCATCGAACTGCATCAAAACTCAACCGAGAAAGTTGAATGTGTGGCAAAGCTGTAATAATTCAGTAGGATGACAGGAGAAATGCGACAAGTCAGTACCTGATCCGAGGAAAAAATACCAATTAAAATGTGTTACTCTCAGATATGATTTAAGTTTCATGCCAATCATGCACAGATGAGTCAAGTGATGCATTGTTCAAAAATCGATGAAACGCATTTTTGTGCATTTTTGACGCACACGCTTATCTTCACGCGCGGCTGAATCCATTCTATTCCGTGTAATTATTATGGATTACGCGTCTGTTAATTTTATTAGGTTCGATATGTACGACAGAATGTCAGTTTGCGAGTAATTTGGATCATTTTTTTTCTTTAAATGATTGAAGACTGCGTTCTTTAATCACGAATCAGGTTTTCAAATTTTACCGTTAAAATTCTAATTTTGATATTGTCTTTTTGTTAAATGTTTTTTTACCCATCTACAATGTCACCGATTCAAATGGCAATGATACTGAATAACGTAATGTGATGATGAATTCTGAGTGTTTGATTAAATGCCGCCTTCTACTATTGTGGACCATATATAAAGATTAACATGAGGAGAAAGATTCGGTTCCTTTCTCACCCATGTGACTTTTAACCACACTTAGTCTCAGACACAAAGCTAAAACTTCCTTTTCGGTAGGGAAGGCAGAACGACTACGACTAGTCGACTAGTCGGATAAAACAGTGACTAGTCGACTACAATTCTGGTAGTCG
>JBCAUG010154289.1:0-20385 GCA_038406175.1 Haplosyllis leylae | reverse complement strand
GTTTCCACTGATAACATACCACAGTATTTACATGATTACTACGTGCTACGCAACTTTGGGATTCTAGCCGCTTTCAAACCTACCCTTCTCATACCTACTTTTCTCAATATTTGGGTCCAGTGTACAAACTAAGACCCACATAAATGTTGTCACCCCCTTGGATAAGAAGTTGAGTACCCTTGCATCCCCCTACTGAGGGTAACTAACTGGACAAAATCAGTATTGATGACAACACAATAATGAATAGTACATTAAATGAAAGTATCAGACCTAAAATACTCAGATCACAAACATAATTGTTCTACTTTTGAGAAAAAAATTGAAATAGACTAAAGATGAAAAGTATTGTTATTTGTAAAATATTGTTTGCCAGTAATACAGCTTTAGATTTGAAAGATCATAACATTTCATATCAATTTCAAATCCTTATCATAACCTAAACTGCTAGATCTATTCCCTTTTCTCCCAGAATTATTTATTTTCACATCGCCACCCCTAAAAAATATGATGATAGGCGTATTGCTACTAAATTCCTTATGAAATTTCGTTATTCCAAATGATAGGACTACGTGCGCTTGGACAGGCATTGACAATTTAGGTGATGAATAAATTACTCGAGTGGATGTTAAAGATATCACTTTAATTCACTCATTCAAGCTTAAAAAGAATTTCACCTGAGGAAATACACAAGAACAACTTATTCTAATTGGCCTTTTTTGTTCAGTGGCATCAATGACTATTGGTTAGTCCCAGCGGTAGAATGTTTGTAGAAATGAAGCTGTTGTATCAGTGCCCAGCTCTACACACGTTTCTTGCCTCATTTCCTTCAGTTCATTTAGTTGTCAACCTGGACAGAACGATGATGATGATATAGATGTTTTTCATGAATGAATATTCCTCATGGAGATTTGCTTTACGATTTGAATCAAAAACTATCTCACCGGGAAGTAATTGCTCGACAAACAGGTTCCATGGTGGAAATCTTCAGCCCAGGTACTTTTACCTAATCTGCACCGTATTAGTACTACAGTGTAATAGTCAGCAGGAATTTTGTGAGTTTTAGGAATGAAATCTGCAGGCACCACAAGAGGATGGTTTCTACAATTCTTTCAACAAGTATTTGTAATCTTGTTTTCATCATTTTATTGTTATGTAGTTGGCTAAAGGCTAAAGATATAAGTAAAAGTACAGATAGACCAAATACATTTGTTATTTGGCACAACGAAAACAGTGTAAAAGTTTTGTAAACGCCGCAAATACTATGACGTTGGTGGGTCAAAGATTATGCAATAACGTTTAAATGTTTCTCATTAGATTTAGTCTTTTCAACTGTTTTTATTGATTCTGACCGTTACACTGCTGTAATTAAAGACAGATAAGATTGATGTGTTTTTGTGTTCGAAGTTGTCATTTAAAACATGCAATGGAATGTAAACAATGTAATTTTTTCTCAAGGATACAGCAATTTAGATCACAAAATGCTGTTATCTCTTTCCACCTGTCATTTAAGATGGTTTAAAATCTGAAGACATCATCCCCAGCAATAACGAAGCATTTTACTGCAGAAAAATATGGTCTAAGCGATTGCAAGCAAGTAATTTCACCATTGTTAAGAAATCATGTGGTCATTTCAAAGTATAAACTAGAAATATTTCTTTTTAGCTTGGTAATTCCTTCAGGAAGAAAGTATGACATCGGAACTCATTTTACAGCGTATATTCATACCTAATTATTTTCACGTTGCATTTAATGGGTAGGCTTGCCTGAATGCTTTATACGTCTGTTTCACTCCCAATTTTGGGAATTTTACGGGGACTGAACTAAAATGTTTCTGGGCGTTGTGGTGTAATATTACCATAAATCTCCCATTTACTAGAACATCTAGCTAATTCACTCACGCATTTTCAATGAGAGAATTGGACATTTTCAGTTTAGGTTCTTTGAATGATGCAATGATCAAAACAAGCTTGGCTTACCAAGGTTTCTCTTTTGGAATTTCATTTTAAATTGTTGAGCCATGTCAGAAAAATTCCTCTTTTTGGTGACCTCACACGGTGACATTCTGATTAGCTAATGAGAATGGATCCAAGTTTAGTTGTTTATGGCTATGAGCCGACAATTAAAATTAATTTCACTCCATTGTAAAATGCAAAAAAACTTGAGAAAGAAACACATTGAATAATTCTGGCACTAGTATTGTCTATCGATATTAAATGTGTGTCTCATGCAGGTTTTTGGCAATTTTTCCACCAAGCCACAGAGGGAAATATTATTTTGTTTGCAAAAGAATGAAATAACTTTGTCTGAAATGTTTTGATAAAAATAAAATTTCACTCAGACAATGATGAGATCCAACTACATTTGTGGTGCGAATTTCATTAAAGCTATAAATTGAAACTATAATTCTTAAAGAATACAATCCATTCTGTTTCACTTAATGGGTCACTTCTCAATTTCAAGATAAATATGGAAGCCAATCAAAAAGTACTTCAAGATAATAACCATGCTTTGCATTTATTGATATACTTTACCTGTGTGTACGTTGACAAAACAAAAATAAGAAGAATCTACCTTTAGCCGCAAGAAAAGAGTAGTATTTCAACCAAAATATATATGTCCCTCTGTTACCTGATTGGTATAAATTAGTATGTGAATAATTAAACAGTTATTGTGCTGATAATGCGTATGCCACGTAATACTCTTCGTGAGACAGGTACCACGGGCTGCATTGACTTGCTGTCTCGGCTTGAAAGGTCAAAATTTAGTAGATCTAATCTTTCTATTTAGATCTATTTTAGGGAATAATGATACAGTCAACAATTTTGTAGAAATTTAACTTTTAAATTCCCACATTTTGGATAATATAGTGAAATAACCAACATCTCATGACCTGAAGTTGCATTTTTTACAGTTGTTTCACTATAGATTTGAAAATATGTTTATTGCGGATTGTGTCATTATCCATCAAAGAAAGATATAGGAATGGACTATTTTTTGGACAAGTACTTAATTTTGACTTTTCTGCCGCTCGTTCCATTTGAATATAACCCATGGGTTCCATTTTTTCACATTATGCGGACGTTTTTATTTTAGATCTAATAACAAACCATCTGATACTAAAATTGTTAGTATAATGAAACAATATTTGTCATTGAAAATCATTTAGCTGAATAGATCTATGTTCCATTATTTCCTTCCTCGGTGTAACATTAAAAGCATTGTTATATACTATTACATGCATATCTAGATATGAAGACAGATTATTTTTCTTTTTGATAGATATCTAGACTTATCAACTATTTTCTTATCTTACAGCTTGCGAAGTAGCAACTGTGTACATAATCTGTAAATCACCCCCAACATTAACGCAGTTCAATTCCAGACTAATTGAGCTTCCAGATAGTTATTCGGTTCATAGTAATTGTCTCTTATTATGGTATTTTCAACTGACTATGATAATGAATGTAACACTCTGTTCATGAATTCCGTTCTTTTTTTATCGAACAATATACATCTATTTTTCTTCGGACCACTGAAAAGTCCAAAATTGTTGAAAACCCGTTATTTACACTGACCGTCTCCAGTGCAGAAATAATTTCTATAATTTCTCACGGTTTTCTAGTTTTTATACCAGTTTTAATATGAGACATTTCAAACTAAATTTGATATGACAACAAATTGAAAATGTTCAGATCAAATTTAATGGTATTGCAATTTCTTTGATGAAAAATACACTTACAACAGCGAAGTCTATTCACAAGAAAAGGACTAGAGCAAGATAATTTTGGAACAAAGAATATGTCTGTGTCCATTTCAAAGCTGCTTTCTTTAAAGGGTCACTTTTTTATTTCCATAACATCTGCTTCATTTGATATTAATGTTGTTGTATTAACATATTTAGCGACATCTATATCATCAAAAAAGAAGGGATAAGTAGCCGCTGTCGGCATCAGATATTTTGTTAATACATCTTTTTGGGTGTGTGGGTGGTAATCAAAGTATTCTCATGATGAAACTTTTCAACGTCAACAACTTTTTCACAGAAATTTCCAGAGCCCAACACTTTCACTTTCCAGGAAAAAGTAAACTAATATGTTGTTATGACAACAATCCCAGGTGATGAGACACTTTTCAGTTAAGGTTAAGAAAGCAAGATGAGAACTTGGTTCAGACAAGCATATAAAGGGTACCTATCCATGGTGCCGCTTGGGGTGATCACAGTAATTAGTGACAGGCATACATAAAGATCAGTCACAATGGGTTTGAAACAGCTGAGACTTACAGTTAGCAAGTTCTCCTCCTGCCCATTCATGGAGTAAGCTGCTGTTGTGAAGAAGAGGATAGGGCCCCTGTAACAAGAAGTGGTCAAATTAAGAACAGTCTTAAGTAAAAGGCAGCAAAAGGTATTTACAGTCAAGGTGGAAGAATGCCCATTGGTGATAGTCTAAGAACAAAAAATTAAAACTGATACATACGCAAAAGTGAATTGGAAGCACTTTTAGCAAAAAAAACATTAAGCTTCTAACATTTTGAAAATTTCTTAGAAGTTTCTTTCTTCGAAGAAGTTGACATTTACAATGTAAAAAAACATTTGTTTGTGAGACAAAACAACGGCCACATACAGCGAAGATTAGTGAAATTCCACACCAACTCTAAACGAGTTGTTGAATAGTCATCATATCCAGTTACAACATTTAGAGAAAAGCTAAAAATAGATCTAATTTGTTTGAAGCTGAAAATCAAATCGACCTATATTAAACATTACAGAAATTTTCAATATATCATGTGTTCCAGAAATACCCTGGTTTATTGTTATTGCATTATAAGGGTTCAAAATCAAATGACTGAGATGTTTCAACTCCATTGAAAACTACGGATTTTTTTCTTGTGACGTAAGACTATGATACATGTTTCAGTTACAAATTTCCTACGGTCTTTTACATTTAAAAATTATTCACATGGAAGCAAAATTATGTCTAAATGAGTAGACTTACATATGAAAGTGTAAAAGGAACCAGTTTGCCTTAATTTGTAACTTTTGAACATTCATAGAACAGGTATTTGTGATTCTAAGTGTTTGTTGTCATAAATACAATTAATTTGTCATAGGTGAGTTCTATAGTGATAAAAAATATTAACAAGTAGATCTAAGTCGTTTGACTTGTAGAAAGTTAGTCTGCTAAATTGTTGTTGTAAATGTCATTGTTGGTGAAAATTTCATTGCTTTTGCTGAAATATGACCTTTTTTGGGGAAATTTGCAATGACAAAAACAATATTTGCAATAACAGTAACAACATTTGCCATTGTTGTCATTTTATATGTTATTATTTTCAATGTGACAGCTGCCAATGATGTCACTTCCTATTTGCACAATGACAAAATAAAAAATATGTTATCGTGAAAGTCACAACAGCCTGGCTAGTTGCTATGACGTAATGTCATTGTGACATCATGGTAGTATTTTGTGTAAACAAATTACCACCAATCACTGCAGCCTAAAGGAAGCCTACTTATTATAAAGTACCAAAGATTCTCCTTCACCCTGTTCCAAAATGTTATGGGCATCCCAAATCAATCACTAAGCTGACCCTAAATGATCCAGCAAAGACTTTTTGTCATTCTAAAAAATTAGTATGGTATATAAATGAAGCTTTTGTCATTGCTAATCTCATATCTTCATGCGATCTACAATAACAACAAGGACAAATTTTGCTGTTTTCATTGCAAAAATTGTTTTTCTCATTGTAAATTGCGACAAAAGGTAATTCTTTATGACATTTACATGGGAACAATGACCAAATGCAGTTAAGAACACCTTTGCTAAAAAATTAAATAAAGACAGAATTTCGATGGGCGACTCTGGAAAGTCAGCAAAATATTTTTCAACTTTGCAGAACTTTTAAGAGATGCCACTCTTAATCTTGTAAACATGTAAGGAGCAGAATTAAATAGACTGGTGAAATGTGGCCATAAACAGGGATTCAATCAATGAGGTGCCTCCCTGCCGAGTCGCTAATAATTGATAATAAAGCGCTAAGGTCCGCATATAAAACCAGGGGAGTTATTTATCATGTCTTATATTTGACTTGCTTTAACAGATATTAATGGTTGTTATAGATATCAATGGTTGTTATATTACATCAAGTTTGAAGAATTAACTATTGAAATTCTTGCAAGTTAACCGAATTTTCCCAATCTGCTGAAATGGCTGAAGTAAATGGTAAAATTGTCTTCCCAACCAGGACAGCGTCGGTTGAAATGCACGTACACTTGTCAGGCCTTTAGAAACAATTTAAGAAACTTTAATGGTCACCAGTAAATTAGTTTCGACAAAGTCGGTGATTCACAAAGGATTACCTAATTTCATAGGACAATCTGGAATGATTTATCTGCTGCTCGAACAAAGGAAATAACATACAAACCTAAAGATTATATTAGATTAATTATAATATTTCCAGACCTGTTCTGGAAGACGGAAATTTTCCTAGGACTGTAATTATGAACAGTCACTTCCAAGCGAATTATTTCCATAAAGTTTGATGGTCATTGCTTTCAACTGAGGTAATGAATGTACATCCCCATAAAACAATGAATTCTATCATAAATGATGAAAACCTTCCTGTTCAATTAATTTCTATTACACTATTGCCGTATTATCATACACATAGAACTTTTCAGTCGCAAAATCAACATACCAATACACAGAAATTGCTTACTTTAGATTTGTGGAAACTAGTCATGATAGGCCAAATATTTCATGCGGAAGAGAACATCGCGTTAATGATTAACTTCTGACAGTTGTAAATAGATTTAAATTATTCAATTATAAGTTCAACGCCCTACTTAATTCCATTGGGCATAAACTAGGTCATAGAACGTTGCAAAAGAGTGACATTGCCAAGAGAATTGAACTTCAAAATCTAAACTTCAAAGGGCACTCACCTAACTGAAGCGATGAAGGATAGAGCATGGGTCCCACAGAACGTGATAGGTGAACGAAGATAAATCACGTAAGAGGAACCAATACATTACTTCAGTCACATGATAGATTAGCTGAGGACCAAACCGGTATCTTTCCAGAGCAGACCTGCACAGTTTGAAGTTTCCATTTCCTGTGAGTTTTCTGATTAAAACTCTACAGACGCTTTGTCTCCCAAAATAATCGCCTGAATAGTTGCAGTGTTCATTTCAGCTGGCGATATGTTTCCCTCGCATACTGGAATTTGCAAAACTTTCTTTACAAAAATGGCAAATTGAATCATAGCACGAATTGATCTGCTAATTATTGTCATTCTGGATAGATCTTGAAATTGGTGTACCGAAGAAAAGTAATGTTTCTGACTCTTTACTTTTTCAGTGGGTCATTTATGTTATCAGTTGAAAGTCGAGAGCAAAAGGGCTGTGATCTTTCACACTGGAATCAAGGAAGTTTCCACTTAATCGAGTTTCCACAAAGGACACTGTAGATCACACAAAAACGTTTCACTTCAGATAATGGTCCATTTTTCTGACCACTGTAGCTATTGAAGTTGAAAGTCCGGTCTCCATCATCACATTGTAATAAACACATTCTATTTAAATATTATTCGGTGAAGGTTTCACTGGGTGGGTCGTTGGAGTGAAGTGAACAACCTGGTTTAATGTAGACAGAGAGATATGTAGTGGTTGAGTTATCCTCCAGGCTAGTTGTACTGGGATCTTGGCCAAAACCTTTGGCTATCTGCTTTAAATTAACTTTAAATTAACTGGGATTGTTTAGGTGAACCATTTTAGCAAAATCCCCACCAGAGGGTGGCGTGAGTGGGTTAATCCACAGGAAGATCAGCCTATTACACCATTCTCTCAGGCTGCCTCCATCATCTGTGATGCAATCTTTAAATTGTATAAAAGTGCTGTTTGGTACTTTCTAGAGGTTCACTTTATTGGCTTTGCCCTTTTCCCTTGGGATTTGCATTCCCTTGGACCAAGTCCCATTCAGCCCATTGCATTAGCTAGTACAAGCTGCACTCTCTGCAAGGTAACTGGGAACCCTCATTGAGGTATGTTGTATCACAATGCTATGAACTTTGAGCTATTTGTGCCATGAGCCGATGATGTTCATCAGCCTTGGGTTTATAGTTTGGGTCTAGCATTCCGCTGAATAAACTCTGCACGAGGGGACACATTTGCCCCCACTCCACCACCAAGACCTTTCCAAATCTGCATGAGGAGCCATGGCCTCACTCACCAAACAAGAGTGTGTGACATTTATACTCCACCTGAGTGTAAGTATGCAACAACACAACAGTGCAAGAGAGGGTGTGAGCAATAGTACACAAGTGCATGAGTGCAATAGTGCGTGCTATATACCTCTTTGGAGTCCAAAGTCCTAATAATCAAATTGATCAAACACACCAGTATTTAACCTCTACTTGAGTGTAAGAATAGAGTACAAGAGCACCAAAATACTGAAATAATATAAGTGTTCCCACCACCTCTAGGTACAATAGCCTTTAAACAGTAATGCCTGTAGTATTTGAGGGTTCCTAAAACCTATCTAAGGTTTCCACCATCCCTTGATTACAAGAGTAAAAGATCGTGTCTTTCAACAGCACCTTTGAGTACACAAATTCAAACAAATTGGATAATAGTGGTTGGGGTTCAAATGTCCCTTTTGCCTTCAACAAATTGTAGTGTCACTGTACTTGTCATAGGTTTTAGTGTCCTCCAAGTACAAAGAATTTAAATGAATTTAATAATAGTTTTTGGGGTTCAAGTGAATGGAAAAGTCAGCTGTTTCCTTTGAATTTCGTTTCGAACTCTTCGAATGGAAACGTATTAAATGAAAAGATAGGAGAAAATATAAGTGAAGGAGACTGCAACTTGAGCAAAAGATAACCAAATAAATGCCATACCATCTATCAATTAAAACACTCAATAAACCTTCCATCTACCAATTAAATTAATTTAAACTTCATACCATACAAGTACTTCTTAATCTACCAACTACTCAAAAATTAGATTTGATCTATTCTGTCATTATATTCTATTCTACATTATTTATAAGTTCGGATGATGGATGTTCGAAAACGCTATTTTCGATGAAAAGACTGAAGAGCCGCCAAACATAATCCATCAGTTTCAGTTTAATCTGGCACCTGTATCAGTTAAGGACAACCAAAGCCTGATAAATTATTCTGCAATTGTACACAATCTTGTGTTCGATAGTCAGGGTGAGAGTACCAACCGAGATTGCCGCAGGCACTTCAAAATATTTTAATTTCCTGATACCATATATTATATTTTTCTAAGTTATGTTTGAAAGCAATTTCTTAGCGTGACAATTTAAAGGAAAACTCATCTGTTACAGTAATTGGGTCTGTATTGTCCTGGTGTATGTAGGTCTAACAATAAAAATAATTTGTTTGAATCACAGAACATTTTAAAGCATTTCATACCAATCCTCAGGGGAAGCTGGAAAACTGTAATGAAATAAACGTTTCTTTTAAATATTTTCTGTAAACTGTTTTTGTGCATTGTATATTTCTATACGTGTATCTGTGTCTGTTATTTGCAGATAAATAAAGGAAAATGCGAAGCATTGGGAAAAATACTTTGTGCAGGAATAAGCTGTCGTGCTAAATAAGAATTGGTTTCAACATGGAAATGGATTTTCTCATTAAAGTCATTACCTTGCAGGTAAGATCGTCAAATTTCATACTGCACATCATGCATTATTAAATACAATTGTGCACATTTGAAAATATTCTGACTTCAAGTGTGTGACTTTATTTATTATGGGAGCGTTGAACAATAATGTTTTCATCCCCAAAATGTCGTCACTTGATACCAAAAACTGAAGATTTAACTTGAGTGTGGATTGGCTAGCTACTTCTATTTATTTTGCTTATATTATTCTAGAATTTTCATAATTAGATCTAATTATAATTTTGAGAATCACGCTTGTGATTTTTAAACCATGAATATCGATTTAGCTCCAGATCTGTAGTGCTATAGTACTACCACTCGACTGGTGTTTAACTCCGATAGACTTTCTTAAATAATTGATTCTGTGTTAGGATTAAATCATTAACTCCAAATCACACAACTGGAGATGAATGGAATCATTTATACTTCGTGGAGTCTATTTTTGGAACAAGATCAATGTGGTTCAAGACAAATATAGAAATAACTCTTAGGTTTCAGACAGATGTCTCGAGGTTTGATTGATTGAACTTGAAAAATCCAAAGAATCTCAACTTATTTCATTCACGTGTTTTGAGACACGTTATATGACAGTTCAACTTGGTTGTTATCTTCATGATTGGTGTGAATCCAAATTTCCGGTGAATTCGCACAGACTGTGCAGAACTTCCAGAGTCGAGAAACAACGCACAACGTACAAATTCAACTCGATCTTTTCTCAAATACCAGATTTTCTTGTCATAATGGTTCAACGACACAATAAAGTTTAAATCCAAAAAGTCCAAGAGACAAAATGTCTTAAAGTACAAAAGATATGGAGGCAAAAGATGTTCATCACGAAAGATCCACAAACTACATAAAAGGCCAAAGTAAAATGATAAATAAGGTGGGGACTAGATAATTTAATAAGTTAACCTTCCTAATTTATCTTGAAATAAGAGACAGTATAATGTATAGTACAAGGACAATTCTAGTTGCTTGAAAACACAAGAGCAAAAGTCGTTGCTAAAAATGTTAAAAATAAAATGGTACAGGACAACAAATGCAACAGGGCGTGAAATAAAAAGCAATTGATCTAAGGGGGTGGAAGGTTTCCATCCCCAACTCCCATTTGTTTACCAATGTTTAGTTTCTAGCTGCTTAAGAATTTTGAAAGGTGGAAATAGAAAATTCATAACAATTCAAATTGTCCTCAAAGTTTGCGTACTTTAACATACAAAATACTTCAAAGAACTAGTCTGCAACTCTTTGAAATATTTTTCTTGAAGTAGAAAGATATACTAATTCAAAGGTGGAGTGACAGTATCGATAATATTTAAAATGGGTTGTGTTTACGTGAAACATGGGATGACAATGATATCTTTACATCATCAAGAATAGGTTGTATGGATGAGTAGGAATAGAAGTATTTACACAGGACATCATAGAGATGATGTCATTATCATCCTATGTGAACTGAACCTAAATTCGTTTCTAGCAAGAATTTGTGTATTCATATGTTTTGATTGAATATAAATGTGGGCGTTTTGCACGACTTTGTACATTTGTATTGTGTTGTAAAATAAAATAAAATTTTTCACTAATTATTCCTCTGACACTGATATCCACGCTTTGGACTTCCGACGACCTCCACAGTCGAAATATTAGATCGTTTCAGAGTTTCAGGAACAGTCAATCCATAGCTAGATACTTGTATTTTACGGGAAAGCCAGTTGTGTGTAGCAGTTCCAACCTGGTAAAACATGGAATCCACTGATCTGGTTACTAATGTGAAGTCGTACAATAGAAGTCTTTCAGAAATTTAATTTACAAACGACTCCGCGTGACATCAACTCCATTGTTTGTTCAAATTAATTTGCCACGAATGAAATCTGAACTAAAATTGTCACTTCACTGAAACTGAAACAGAAAAGCTGCTTGGTCTTGTTTTTTCTTATTTCGTTATAAGCTCAGATTTTGTAATGCGTTCTATTGTTCCCGTTCAGCTTTTTAGTCGGAAACATTTTGTGTTAAACACTTACAGACATTACACCTGTGATCAGAGAGAATCAAAAGTAGACGTCTAGGCGAGCTAAATATCTGCTACAAACAAAAATGCTTTTAGCTTACTGGCTCAGTTAAAACATTGAAATGTGTACCTTGTGCGTACGAGCCGGAAATTACCGAGTTCTGCGTTACAATCGTTGATAACAGTAGTCTACTACTTACAGCTAGATCTAATATTTATCTCTGTAACTTACGTAAATTATCAGTGCCACGTAATAATATATTTGACCGGCAAAAACAAGGAAAATGTATTAAACGGAGTCAATTATTGATCAATTTCCTATGGTCATGCGTATTTGTTAACACGAAAAGGGAATTAGGATCCTAATACCAGCCTTTCATACCTGCAAGAGAAGAGGTATTTATTCAGCTTCTAAAAACAACAGGCTTTGTCCTGGCACCTAATGGGAAAGTTCCTATATTCATTGCCTTCATGAATATATTTATTGTACTGAGGAGTCTGTCAATATGTCTGCATAATCTCCTCAGCTTACACAACCTTTTGAGAGAAACAGATATAAACTACACAATTCCATGAGCAAACAATAGCGGATTCACGAAAAAGTATTTGAATAGCAAATTTTCAACAGTCAAGGAATATAGCTCAGTTTCATGAGGAACATTACATGACAGTGTGAAGAATAATAAAAACTGAAAATTCCCTAGAGTTGCATTTTCAACGGACTCGATTCGGAAATTATAGCCCATATCTAAAAATAAGAAAAACGTAATTCTTGTAGTTATTCACAAAGTTTGGAATAAATTGTTAGCAACAAAGGAGAAAAACCAATTTTATCACTGCAGCAGAATGCAAATATTGAATCTCGTAATTTTTCATCTTTTCCTCTGTTTGTAGGTCACACTTTCATTGCAGCTGTAGGTCACGCAGGCTAGCTTTAAAAGCCACAATATCTTTTTCCAATATTTCTTTCCTTGAACGAAAACTATCAATGTACATAGCTCTCAGTTGATCACCTGCTTTTCCGTCATTTAAACACTTCATATCACAAACCACCAACATTCAGTCTTCCTTTGGTACAAATGTAAATTGCTATCTGTACTTCCTTAATAAACCGTATACTTGACGCAAATTAAACACCCTCGAGATGCCAACAATGAAAAAAAAAATTCAATTAAATTATTTTTATTCGGAAGATAACCAGAACATCTATTGATATTGATTGATCAGTCCCCGTTTGTTCCTTCAGCTTAAATTCATTTTCCAGTACCAAGATTCCTCGTAATTTAATATATCAGGGATCTAAGCCCAGGCGACTTCGAGGATTATGTTCTAAATCTACGTAAGGTTAATGCTCCAAGATCCATTAATTGTTATTCACGACGACATGCACTCTACTGATGTCTTGAGCAGCTATAAATTATACATGTTCAAAGTTCATCGTGCACCTGTGCCCTAGGAATAAGGAACTTGCGAGTCATTCGAGCCCTTTCAGATTGTGAAAAACACCAGAGAAAATTGAACTCTGGTTGTAAATGTAAATAATCAATATGTGAAAAATTAAAGAAATGAAAACCAAAGGGCCAATTCCGTCTGGTTTTGAAACAAGCTAAATATTGACAATCCATGGACATTCGACTCTTGTAAGATTTTACACATAGATCTATTTTCTGAAATGTAATTAAGTCCACGAGACGCCTCTGACCACAGGCAGGAAAATTTCTTCAGTCTGCATTCAACCCTTTCGTGGTCCTGGTCAGCTGTAACCTGACAACAATGAAATACATCATCTGTATCAGTAACGGATGTGTAATTTCTCACTTTTGTGGACTAAATAAGGTCATAGTGTATGAGATTTTAGTGTTGGTCGAGTTTAACAGGTCAAATGTATAAAATATCCGGATCTGAGTGAACCAATTATGACACAAGGAGCACAAGGTCAACTCGTTAGTGGGCATCAGATTCAAGTTTCCTCTATTAGGAGCGCACAGCCTTTCGATGAAGTACATACTGTAGTTCAGTTGGAAATTAAAGTTGTTTCCTGCATACAGTACCTAATTTTGACTTTTTTTAACGAAGAGCTTACTTTTTGATCGATCACTTTGTGCAATAGGTACAACTTATACCATTAAAAGTCTATAAGAACGTTTAGTTCACGCCAATACTGGATTTACCTATTTCCACTGTCAAATTTCCAAATATGATAGGAAGAATAATAAAGCAATGAGCTGATTAAACCCCAAAATGATGCCAATATATGATACATTATGACCTCGCTCCCCGTTAATCTTAACCAATTGAACTCAATGACTTAACATATTCTTAATTGGAGCACAGACGTTAGTAAATTTACTGTAAGTGGGCTTTCAGTTTTTATTCAAAAAGAAGTGATGGAACCCTAATGGAATCTGGCACACGGTACATTAAATCATTATTAGCGCATTCTGATACATGTAGATACTAGATGGATACAACTAATAGAAATGAACGTGTTAATGTTAAATTGCTGTCACCGCGATACAGATGAGACACTCAAGCAAAGACTGGGCAAAACAGGTCTAACGTAAAGCAAAACAAGCACTGGAGGCTTTTTGTTCATCAATTATATTATGTTGCCTTTCAAATCAGAGACTCTGATGTGGTGTTCTTTGACTGTAACTCAGAAAATGTGTTCTTTGACTGTAACTCAGAAAATATCAACATATCTTTAGTTGCTTGAAACTATCTCGTAATCTGACTCGTAAAAATCAGCTGATTCATCTGTTGGTGGGAGAGGTTTTAATGACGTTGAGACAAAAGCTTGGTTTTGTCCTAACAAAGAGAAAAACTGAGAGATGCAAATATATGGTTTACTCACTCATACACGCAAATTAGGGATATACAATGGGGCAAGAAAATAGGTTGTTTCTGATTGGCTGATGCGATGATAGGGGCAGCCAATCATTTTGCACCCAAGTTTCGTCCCAAACAAGCCAGCAAGTACAACCTTTAATACACTTGATTTCTCCTATGATGTCAATATCTACATGTACGAAAATATAAAGCTTTAGAATATTTGGCCGTCATCTGTCCATGTATGTCTAACATGACCGATTTAAGTGTTCATTGGCTGTTGGGGTGTGATGTCATATCCCAGCGGAGTTCGAGGGGGTATGAGTTGTCCAATTACAAACACACACACATCTACAAAATATAGGCTGCAATTCTGCTTTGTCTGCAGCTCGATAAAAAAATAATATGAGACGAAGCTTAACTAATAATTGCATAAGACGAGAGTGAGCCTCAAAATAAGCTGTTTACACGTAGAAATCTTGAAGAATATTCATAGGATTGTCTACCTCTAGTACAGAGATAACAAAATGTTTGGTCACGAGGCATTTGAGTGACATGTATTTTGATGCCCTTTTGTCAAAGTTAAAATATGGCTAATTTAGAAGAAAACAAAGGGTGATTTGTTTTGTGTCACTCACTCTGAAAAAGATTCGGAAGCGGCAGCTGCTCTTTTTAGTTTTACTTTCGTTAATTTCCTGTCTGAGAAAGTTACAACGAAAGTGCCTGCTCCAGGTGCAGCTTCCGTATAAGAATGACACAGAACATGGTACTCTTCTTGTTGTAACTGGATTACGCATTAATATTGTACAACATTAGTGTGTAAGGGGCGCCCCTGCATGGTGACATTCAAATTAGGTTTTCTTGCATTGAAGTCTGTGTGTCTACCCCTTCCATGTTCGGTCATCCAACTTCAGTAACTTTATATCAACATCATTGTGGAAGACAGCAGATGACCCATACGGCCACCTTGTGATATTGTTATAAATGCGAGTCTTGATAACATTTGAGCTGTTTGCAGTCAGTCAGAAAACTGTTGTCTTTCTTATAATATTTCCTCTTTGTTGGAATTTTCATAGATTCATTGTAAGAAAGCCTCACAAATATACGATCTGACATCCCCAACTAAAGGAATAGATTGTTGTATCTTTCAGGATTTGTCAAGGTTTAAATTGTTGCGGGATAATCCGTCTTAGCCTTGGGAAGGGGGTCTCTGATCGACTTTTGGTCCCGTGTCACTTGCCAATCGAAATCGAAACATTACGATCTACGGACTAACAACCCTCTTTGGCTCCTGGTTGAGGTCTGTAATCTACTACTACACACACACACACACACACACACACGCAGAGTAGCATACCAAGTTACATTTCATGAATTTTTTTTTGTTTTTTTCTTGCTGAATCATTCCAGGCACTGAAGTTGTCTCCTGTCCATCAGCAATAAAAAAAAATTTTAAAAAACCCAAACAAACAACATTAATCCATCTTTTCTATCAATGCTTACTTACGATTCCCACACTGTTGTATCTTCTGCTCATCCAGTCACATTATGTTTGAAAGTTAAAGGAGAATAAGGTGACTGATGAGCTCCATTTGATGGTCTCTAGACACATAATAAAATAAAGAAGGCATTTCACTGGATAAGATCATTCCATTACCCGAAGTTACGCATCAGAATTTATTATTAAAGGTCCAATACAATATTACTGGCTTCACATGGCCTTTTGTCATTCAAATTTACCTTATAGATATGAGAATATGACATTGTAATACAACAATGGAACGTGACTTGGAATACAATTCCTCATTTTCTTGACAAACACTTTTTCACTGCCTCCACCCTGCAAAGAAGAGTAGTTGGCCGATACCAGCCAATACTAACATGGAGCCACGTTTGACTTTTTGAACAGGGTAGCAAGCGAAGCTTACGTGTCAATTAAAGAGTAAAACCAGCTGCAGATAACCACATAATTAGGTTTTTACACCCATATCGCAAGTTTGTTCCCCAAACTATTTTAAGCAAGGAAGATAGCACTTATCTTTGTAATTCACAGAAAGGCCTAAAGTACTCATTTTGTGTAATTTTTTTTTATTCATACACTGTATTGTGATCATTTTACTAGCCTTTTTGCTTCATATCAGCTGAGCTGTTATGGCGGCTTACAGTATTCTCGTGCACGAAAAAAGATCATGTGCAAAAGATCCGATAATTCATATTTTGGATTTCGTTGGTTGCTATTAGATTTACTTTTTTTGAGGCAAATTGTATTTTCTTTCCATGACCACTTTGATCAGATCACCGAGTACATATAAAGGCCTTTGGAAAAAAAAAAGGTTTAACGGATAGATTTTATAGCTAATAAGAAAATTGTTGAAAAGTTTGATAGTTTTTAAAGAAACTGGCAGGCAGGTATCACAGTACCGTTGAGCCATGCATCTTTCGGTCCTGAAGATTCGAAAGTACTCAATAATGGAACTAGATCTATTATCTGAAGACCACGAAGACCGTGCAAAGTAATTGTCTGGACACTGAGATAGGACTGTAACATTTCCCGCAGAAAACCCCGCAGAAAAAGTATCTTTTTTATGACAGAAAACAAGGGTCCCGGAAGCCTTAATTTTATTTACAAACATTGAAAACTTTCAGAAAGAATGCTTCAGAATTTCTTTCTTCTTGTCAGTTGATGAGTCGTCAGGTTCATTACTTAAAATCTTGCTTCTTGTCACAATTTATGCGTACCTAGTGTTTGGAAATTACATTTCAGATACATCGATCCTTGGTCAGAGGACTATTTGGATCAGTTACAAAGTGGTCGAAACCCGACAGGGTAGTGTTCTTTTGAACTGCGAATTATCTTTCTGATAGCTAATGGCAAGGTTGACAAGTGCATCGTATTTCTGACATAGCAACTCACAGAAATTTTTGGTGAAACAGTTATTCAATAAAAAGAATTTGAAAGTACCATCTGTATTTCTGTGTGTAGTTCCCTTTGGGATGTTTCAGAAAATGTTTAAGGCAATTGGCCGTATGGGAACAAAGTCAACGTATTTTCAATTTCAATTATCTTGACCTACTCAAAGCTGGAACACAGATGAGACTCAGGTGAAACAGATGGAAGTTTCTGTAATAACGAATCTTTTCTCATATTTAGACTTGGGATTGCCGTAATAATTTATCGCGTCAATCATGTTTTTTTTAATTAATAATTTTCTGCCAAAATCCTGGGAGAAGCCCGCCGCCTGCATCCAATAGATGCTGACAGGCTTCTCCCAGGATTTGGTAGTCAATTATGAATTATATTATGAATTATAATTATGAATTATATAGAGTATTGGAAATATGTTAGATCTATCATTGAAGCAGTCGTACAGCCAAAAAGGCAACGGACAGATCTAACAAAGAACCCTTAACTTTTGTAGTCCCAAGTTGGAAACTGATCGGACAGTTACTCTAAATATTGATAAAATATTCAAAGAAAGATCCTGTAGATTCGGGACTCGCCCCCCCCCCTTTAATGATTTTCCTAGGACTGGCAATTAAACTATCACTGATGGTCTGCATATGATTTAGACCATTACAACACTATTATTTTGATGAAATTGTCATTTCCAGTGCTGACTTAGGTATATTACATTGATACCTATCATAATATGTTTTTTTTTGGCATCTTGCTCTTGGAAGGGGGGGGGGGGGGGTTGTCAATACTGAAAAATTTCCGATGTCTTCAATGACAGAATTGCCCAGATTTCCACGGAACTAGGGAAATGTTACACCAGTCTCAACTTGAACGTTTTTGCTTTAAATCTACTCAAAACGATTTTACCATCCGCGTATGTGGATAGGTAATGTCTGTCTGTTCAGGCTATAATTTTTGAACTACTATAGCAAGGAATTTCATTTTCAGTACACGGACACATTTGAACATATCTAGGTCAAGTTTGAGTATCAAGGTCATTGGGTCAAAATCAAGGTCAAGTTAGAAGATGACATATTTTGCCTAACTTTTACTTCTGTGTGCATGTATTTCATTAAAACTTACTTAAAAGTCAAGGTCATTTAAAGGTCAAGGTCAAAGGTACCAAATATCAAGGTCAAATGAAAGGAAATTAATTTCTGTCTATTGTAAATGTTTTACGCGGATGGTACGCCTTTGACTGAAAGGCATTCTTGTTACCATCCGTTCAAGTGAAACAAAAGCAATTTTCTGTGTATTTGTAAATGTTTTTGTGATCTATGTGTTACGCGGATGGTACGCCTTCGACTGAAAGGCATTCTTGTTTGTAATATTATCAACACTTTTCTAAAGTCTCGATATTTTTTAAGAAGAAGCCAATCAGCTGCCGAGAATACATGTTAACTTTATTAAGTGTCTGTCTAATTAATTTCTGTCCTTATCAGTATGACAAGCGTGAATAAGAAGAAGCTTTAAAACACCTGGATGCAGACTTAAAAAGACCCATTAGTCGGCTTTTTGACTTTTCCCGCCGTGGGAAGACATCACAATGAAGATTTACAATAAGTTGTGGGTTGATGAATTCCAAAATAGCTTTACTATCTGTGATGCACACTGTCAGAACTGGCAGGAGAAAAATATCAAAATTATTTAGTTCACCCCATACTCTCACCAGATGTTCCACACAACACTACCATCACTTCTCCCATCCCCTCCCTTCCCTCAAAATATGAGAGTTTGGGATTTATGTAGTTTTGAACTCCGGAACAAAAGTTTGAAAAACAGAACCAACAAGCCTCCCTCCTCCTTTCCTTCTTTTTCTTGCCCCTCCCCCCTTCCACCCCCATAAGGATCTTCGAAGTCTTGCACTCCAGAAGAAAAGTTGGAAAACCTGCCAACTCAGCTCCTGTCCCACCCACCACCCCTACCCTCCAAAATATGGGATTCGTGATTTAGGTAGTTTTGAGCTCAAAAACAAAAGTTGGAATCCCACCTACCCCAACCCCCACTGAAAATCCAGGATTTATAGGTAGTTCTTGACTCAGGAACAAAAGTTGGAAAACTTGTCAACAACACCCCAAGCTTCCCTATCCCCTGTGAAAAAATGGGATTTTGGGATTTAAGCAGTTTTGAACTTTGGAACAAAAGTTGGAATCCCCCTCCCCCCCTCCCCCCACAAAGATCTATTGCAACCAAGTGGGCTAGTACGCAGACTAATTTATACCAATCAATTTTATTTGTCGAAATGTGGAGTTTTTGCAAGAAACTACATGCATCGCGATAGTAAAATCAAATGAAACATGGGTAGAATGATTCATTTCAGTATGTTTGTCGTGATTTTGCTTGATTTTTCTTCAATAGTGCTCAAACATAGTTATTCCTCTGAAGGTCAATACGGTATGGGTTGCATAATTGGAAGCTCGGAGCTCTTTCATCTAATCGTTCTCCGTTACTTACAAGGAAAAAGTCCATTAAACGAGAATGCGTTCTCAAAAGATAAATTTATTTGGTTTTACTGCGGAAGTTCATGATCCTCAACACTGCAATTCGAGCTTTTAGCTGGCATGCCTGTTGTATCCTTGGCCTTTGTATGTAAACTATGTTCTCTTCCCCTTGGATGATATAGTAGAATTTTTTTTCATAATTCTCGGCTAATTAGATGAATTCAGCAAGATCAATTTCTCTACAGATTGATAGCAATTGAACCCAGGTCACTTGTGTAGCAGTCACCACACTCTAACCATCACACTAAAGTGTGTCTGACGAAAATTCCTTCATTTTGAAGAACAAAACTTAAATGTAAGAGTCTCCAGTCACAGGTGTCACATTGCTCACCATACTTGTAATTGCTGCTACTTCATGTCCAGATTGTTACGCTTAGGGTTCTAAATTCCACCTAACAGCTTTACG
>JBCAUG010154178.1:0-20390 GCA_038406175.1 Haplosyllis leylae | reverse complement strand
TCTTAATCAATTTTTCTCTATCATCTACCTACCTAAAGCAAAGTTACAGGTAAATTAAAACACATAATCAGATAGGGAGCGACACAATTCTGATAAGAATTCTTGTTTGGAAAGACGAGGGTTGAACCCGTATCTGTGTTTTGCGCATGACAATCAAGCATTTTAACGTCACCGAAGTTTCTTATCTCATGAGGTAACAGTGAAGTGACACAATGGAAGCTCCGCCCTGTTTGATCATTACTGGTGTAGTGAATCCACTGTTTGAAATTTCCAGCACCCGAGCGATGAAGGGTGATGATTCTGAGACGGAGGTGTTCAGCAGCACAGTGGATTCGGAGAGCGAGCACAATGTAACCGTGCTGAGACACGTCAACAACTGCGACGCCGAGGTGCAAACCTACGACTCCAAGGAAAAGAGGTAAATAGAGACAGGAGATCGAACTTTGAACGATATCCTAATGGCACATTCACACTGCACGGGAGCGGGACAGTTACAGGGAACGGGATTGGCACAATAGGAGACAATGGGTCAGGTTCCTGTCCCTGTTCTGGACCAGTGTGAACATTTCTGTACAATATATTGGGACCCATTAATCCTGTTCCCAGTCCCTGTCTTGTACAGTGTGAATAAACCATTATTTCAGCTAAGAGTAAAAAAAACATACTTTGTTAGCATCGATTTACACAGTTGAAATTTGGTGCTACAAAACAAGTTTTCATCAAAAGATGTACTTTTCCTGAAACGAAATAACTTCTAACGAACATTCTGATACTTCAACGTTAAACTGTAAAGTTCAACACAAATCATCTTCGTTCTAATTCTGGATCATTCTTCAATCATAATTCCAAAATTTAGGAAAAAGACCGTCAGGTAAATACATGTTGGAGCTTTTTAACTTTTAACAATCAAATGGCGTTTGTTTCACTAACATTAGAATGTAAGTCTTGCTTTTACAACATTTTGTTTTGATATCACACCATTTAAGGGCCCGTTTAGACCAAGCGTCAGCGTCTATGTGGCATCAATGCTACGATGACGTAAGGAGCTTGCCACAGCTCTCATTGACCACAATGGAGTCGGTTGAGAATGGGGTTGCAACCCATTTTGGATTTCAATCACAGCTATGTCACAAGCATCATCACAGCATTGACGCTGACGTTTGGTGTAAACGGGCCCGAATATCAGTTTTAACTTCAGGCTATGAACAGTACCGAGTGTAACCGTAGTGTGGTTCCTGTGTTAAACACAGGAGAAAAAACAGAAATCGGTAATAAACCGACGTGAAAGATTTTTGTCTGTTAAACAATGAAATGTTTTTCTGTACCAGGAGGAGGGAGAGCGAGGAGATCTCGGATCTGAAGCAGCAGAAACTGTACCTGGAGGCCAGGGTGTCGAGTCTGGAACGGGAGATCCAGGAGATCCGAGACGGTACACACCAACAGAGAATCAGGGCGTTGGATCTGAAGCATGAGCTCAGAGAGGTACGGTTAGGTTACATTCACACTACCAAAGACGAGTCGGAAAACGGGTCCACAACCCACTGTCCGGTGGGAAAGGTTCCGGGCCATTGTATTGAAATTCTCCGCGGTAACTGGTAGGGTTGTACCATGTGCCCAGCGGATGGATAAAAATTCAGTTTTTGTCGCATCAAATAATTAGTGTGGCTTAGTAACAATTGTATCAGCGACTGTATGTGTTCTGTTTTGATTAAAACTCAGAAAATGTTTTTTTCCTGATGGTGTTAGGTTACTCACCAAAGATTTCTAGAGGAGCGAAATGTAAGGTTATTGGTGTAAAATATGTTGGGACAAAATATTTTCGATGCACCATTTGTGAAATTATTGATTCGTGTGCCATGACTTTGTCATTCCAATAGCACTATTTGTGTAACTTAAGAATTCACCTTTAACTAGTTCGAACAAGTAACTTCAAACTAAACATGCCCGGGTGAAATTTAACTTGCCAAGGTTAGATTTGACATGTAAGCAAAACTTCAAAATTAATGACAGACTGGAGGGGGGATGTTTCTATATTTCTGGTATTTTTCTCAAATTTCAACTTGTTCAGAAACAAAACCTCCTCCTGACGGACGGACAGATGAGTTAAGATATTTACTGCACAAACACGTGAGTGTCCATGGTACTGACGTGGCATTAAACTAATGGTGCTTCAATACTGACGCTCCAGATTAAATTGGGAGTTGCCACCCGATTCCGAAGGGACACTGCTTGGGGGAATAACCCCTGATGCAGTGTAAACGGATCTTAAATTGTTCAACACAATGCATGGCGTGAATTTCTGCGTGCTGTACGACTTTATGTCTTTTGGTGGAATCTACTGGTTCAAATTGTGGTTTAATCATGTAATTAACTTGGAAGAACATAAAGAGTTGCACATTTCTGAACATTTATATTTGGTGCAGTATTAAGCTGGTGCCGCCGACGACTCAGACTAAACGCATGTTTGTATTCTGCAGAAAACTACACTGTACGAGACGCAGATTGCTGAGTTGCGCGAGAAACTCTGCAAGACGGAACTGTTGCTAAGCGACGCACAGGAAACAGCCAATAATCTCAAAGAAAAAGACTCGACGATGAAGGAGAAGTTCGAGAAGCTACAGCGAGACTTGGACGTGACCAAGATGGATTCCAGGAGGAATGTCACCTCTCTACAGGTAATTTGTGGATAATTAAGCGTAAGGCCGATCGGGGTAGTTCCGTACTGACTTAAATTGTATGCAGAGGTAGTTGCATGAACTGAGGTGAAATCCCAGGACATTTATTATTCGAAAAAATAACACGGCTTGATTTGTCTTTTTTGTGTATCATAAACTACTTTTGCTTTATCAGCTTTGGAAGAGACATAGACTTAGCAAAGTGCATGAGGTTCTATAAAACGTTGAATTTCGTGTTGAACTCTTTCTTTGTTTTCCTTGGTGAAGCAACTGATAACATTCAAAGTGGAAAATCTCATTTTTGCCTTATACTTAATAATCTTCTCATGGAGTAACTGAATGTAAATTATCTGTTTGTCCATGATTTCAGGAAGCAAACGATGATCTAGAAGCCCAACTCAAGACGTTCAAGGAGAGATGCGCTGTAAGTGTCGAGGTATTCTTTACAGAGCCTGCTGTTCATGAACACGTGCGAGACGCAATTCACATTTATCATTGGCTGTTATATATGGTCTCCAACGCACTGAGTCTCGGTTGTTTTGTTTCAGAAACTCGAGAATGTTGAACAAGAAGTAAGAACATTGAGAGTAGAGAGCAAACAACTGGCTCCCAAGAATAAGGTACAACCAGAATATTACACAGTCGAAAGATGGCTGTGTTAAATACCTTTCATGTCTTCTCTCGACAACCACCAAGGTCTTATTCGCATTGAACATTTGATATCTTGTGGCTTGGTCCGAATTGCATCAATTGAAGATGTATTGAACCCGTTATTTGGTGGCATCCCATAAGTACACGTAGAAGCTTAGTATCTCCTCGGTTTGTTTAT
The DNA here is from genome assembly GCA_038406175.1 of Haplosyllis leylae. Taxonomy (NCBI): domain Eukaryota; kingdom Metazoa; phylum Annelida; class Polychaeta; order Phyllodocida; family Syllidae; genus Haplosyllis; species Haplosyllis leylae. The sequence continues at coordinate 16,886 of JBCAUG010154178.1, read as the reverse complement.
TGTTAGTCTTCGCGTTTGTCCTTCGAACGAAAGATTACCAGTTTAGATCATTTTGCTGTTGTTTGATTGTAAGGATCTGGAGGAGCAGTTGCGCATGGCTCTGGATGACAAGACGCGGTTTAAGCTGGAGGCGGATCGACACAGAGATGAACTGAACGAGAAGCGACGGCAGTGCGACACTCTGGAACAGGTCCGGTTATTGGTCAACACTTTAGGGCCCATTTACACCTAGCGTTTGAGACACCGCTGCGAGATCGCTCCCAATCAAACGTATGAATTCTGCCCTGTACTGTTACACCAAGTGTCAGTGACTATTGCTTGGAAATCACTTTGCAACCCATTCGGAGTAATGTCGCAGATGTGTCGCTGTTGCTAGATGTAAATGGGCTCTTACTGTGATTCAGTTGTAAACGACAAAGATATTCGGACTGTTATGCGAAAATCCTGTTTCCCAAGCAACAAAATCAATTTCTGGAATAGAAATGCTACAATGAGGATGAAATAATTGTCTCATGTATCGTGAAAGAGAAGGTGGTCATGGTCACAAAACAATCACTTGTTGTTTCAGCACAGAACTGCTCTTTATAATGTCACAAAATGTAGCGATTTGATGTGATTCGAGAGGTTGGAATGGCGGGCCAGGCAAAGTTTATTATTGATAATTTTCAGAATTTATGTTATGTTTTCTGTGAAATCACACCAGACGAAACACTTGGCAAGAATTAACCACATGATATTGTTTCTGTAGAGGGTGCGACAGCTGAAGACTCTATGTGAAGAGTTGGACAGTCAGATCCAAGATTACGAGGAGATGAACCGACAATACGAACAGAAGGAAAGTCAGTGGAAACAAGACAGGTGCGCGCAAAATATATTCTTATTCATTCAAAATTTACTCTTATATTCATTCATGAGCATGGATGTAAAACCTTCAAACACGTGAAAATAAGGATATATTAAATGACAATAAGAATAAAGTACCGCAGGATGTAATGTGGATAACAGGAGAAAAGGTTCAGAAATATCGTGTTTATTTTGCATTGACATGTTCGCAGGAGTACGTACGAGAGAGCTGTGGAGGAGCGAGAAGACGAGTCTAACGACACCAGGAGACTCCTGCAGAAAGAACGGGAAAACAGGTAACGCAGCCTGGAACGCGATTTATAGTTTAGGATCACACATTAACATAACGAGGCAATACTGACCACGGCTCCCGGACTAGACCCAACCGAAGGATGAGAGGGTGGATCACCTGGTGAGGGTGCCCCCCCCCCCCCCCCCATCTCCCAGGCAGGACTAGGGAAGGACCAGCACAGGGCATACCCCCCCCCCCCCCGCCATGGACAGACAAATACCTGTAGAAAAATTATCTTCCCTAAAATACGTGCGTGGTCAGTAAAAATCAAGGTGGCTCAGTACACACACAGTGGCTCAATAAGACCCGACTCATTCAGTTTCTTACTATTTATTCTTACACATCGTTATTTCTCAACGAACTCCCTTCGTAAGGGTTACTGTGACAAATACTTTTGTCAGGACTTCTTTCACTCTAATATTTTCTTTTCCTTCAAAAAGATTTTTCTCACCAAAAAATGTTTTTGTTGTTTTGCAGACAGAAGGCGGAGGATCGCGCTGCGGAGTTGAACTCGGCATTGAGCTCCACGCAGAAGGCCTACCAGAACGAGATCAACGCGCTCAAGAAGAAAACCAAAGAACAGAGAGAGAAGATCGATGTGCTCAATAATCAGGTGAAAGACATTTTTAACAGCAGAAAAAAAAAAACTGTGATTGTTCAAAACTTTGCTTTATTTGAGATATCAAATTATCTGTATGTAATTTTATGATCAGATGGACAACGGGCTCTCAAAGAGTCTTCTCTATCGCCGAATTGACCTAAAATTTAAATACAATTTGAAACGTTTTAACTGTAGCTGACGATGATGGAGAAGAAATTTTCACTGTTGGAGTTGGACGAGAAGAACGTCAACAGGAAACTACTCGCACTGAACGAAGAAAACATTAAACTGAAGGAGGAAACCTCAAAACTCATCACACAGGTAAAAGTAAAAACTATTTTGCCCAGAGTCTTGAATAGAATGCCTATAAATGGGATGTGTCAGCAGATAATTTGCTTGCAAAGGAGGGGTGAAGGGAGTGACATCGTCTGTCGTTAGATGGCTACCTATTTTCCATGCCTTTGTACCTTGATCTGTCACATCGCATCGTCTCGATGTACAAAGAGTAATGATCTCATGGCAATACATGCTAGAAGGTTCACATGGTAACTATTTCAAAGTAAAGTGAAGCGTCCGTCAGACGTTTTTGGTTGACGACGTCACATCTTGAATTTCCTGATATTTTGATATGACAGACGACGGAGCTAAAGAACTCGAACCTCAAGTTGAGTAAACAGGTGGAGGAGGCGATGGACCAGTACGACCTGCAGGCCAATCAGAAGTCTGACCTCGAGAACAGGATCGAAACGGATCAGGTAAAACAAACATCTTGTCCTCTCGATCCGATTTCACACTGACCGACTCCCATAGACACACTCAATGTTTTCTGCACTGAAAAGGAGAAGTCATCAAGCCAGAGTCGCTGTCGATCAGTGTGAATGAACCATAACTTTTTTCTCTCGCTGATAAAGTAACTGAAATGGTTGGTGTAAAATGTGCCGAAGACTTGAAAAGACGTTTGTATAATTGCATAATGGCTCGTTAGTAATTTAGAATCAAACTGGTATGATATATGCTGCTTGAAACATTGTAAACATTGTGGTGTAATTGTCCTTTGTGAACTAATGGATACATTCCGACTATTGCAATTCAGGCAAATTACCGCCACGAACTGTACAAACTTGAAAGTCAGATCGGACAACAGACCAAGCTGATCATGTATCTCCAGGACAAAGTAGAAAACCCTCCTAAAAAGAAGAAAGGGGTAAGTCACCTCCGGCAAATATAGCTGTAGAAATAAATCATAATGTGCTGACGAAAAACATTGTGTTAATGCAGCTGTAGCAACTTAAGTAACAAAAGAAACACAGTTTACGCAGTTTTATGTCAGTAACCCGAACATGTACTAACTAAGGTTCCGTTTACATTGAGCTCTTAAGGTAAAATTACATTGGAGCGAAAGCGAAAATTTCTTTGATCTTTGCCGATAGTCAATATAAACACACAACTATGAAAGCTATGTATCCATCGTGAGCGATGTCGCTTACGCGTTCGCTTTCACTCCACTATAATTCCGCCCTTAGCGATGCGTCTGCACGTCGCTGCGACATCGCTCCGAATGGGTTGCAAAGCCATTTCCAAGCAAGAGATAAATTTGATACTGACACTTGCAGTAACAGTACAGGACGGAATTCATACATTTGATTTGGGAGCGATCTCGCAGCGGCATCACAAACGCTGGATGTAAGCGGGCCATAAAGTTGCATTTACATTGAACTCTTAGCGATGACGTTAGCGATGCAAAATGCGCTTAACGGACATCGCTAAGAAATGGGTAGAATACCTGTTGGAACGCCAACGCTCAGTGTAAACAGACCCTAACTGCTGGCGTCTCATTTTATTGACCTCTGTTTTCTTTTGTTCTTTTTTTTATTGTTCGCAGATGTTCTAGTGCTGTACACTTGGGTTTTCTTGAATTCCTTTCTCTTGTTTTACTTTATTTACTCTAATTTGTGATATTATCTTGCTGTGATACATTTAGCGTCTTGCTTTTCTACATTTTATCTAACAAGATGGATTGTTTCTGTCACCAGGTGTGCATGCTTTACATCCTCCCCCCCCCCCCCAAAAAAAAATCTTTTGAACGGTCACTGATTAGAGGGGATATCCAGGATTCATTTTAATAATTTCAAACTGCATTTTTGCCGAGTAAAAGAGTTCATTGTATTTTGAAATGTGGCGACCGTTCAAAAGAAGTTTGGATATCAATGAAAGCACGAGAATAAGTTCTTATGGCCTTTTCTTTCTTTCTTTTTGTTTGACTGCATGAAATTTATTGGCATATTTCTATTGCATGTAAATTGCTTTTACTGCTACACCTTTCGAACACTATTTTCCCTGAATTGATTGATTTACCACTACTGACTGTGCTGCGCACCCCTTTGTTGATTGGTTTGTTGATTTACTAGTATTCTACACACTGTGAGTGTACAGCTCTGTTTTCCACCTCTCGCCCCGTGTAGCTGTTCGGAGGAGGAGGCGGCGGGGGATCAACCAGCGTCCGGCGTCCTGACGGGGTCCCGGGGATCCAGTACCGGGAGCTGCAGCACAGCCTCGAGCACGAACGCGACAAGAACTCTACGCTCCGTCAGGAGATACTGCGTCTCAGGGATGAACTACACGTTTCCAAGGCTGAAGGTCAGCTGTTACTCTTATCTAAAATACAGGAGTGGAAGTGTCTTTAACTGGTACCTGGTAAATTACAGTAGAAAGTTGCCGCAAGAGACAGAAGAAAACCTTTTGTTTCAGAAACAAATTTTATTCTCACTAGAGACTTAATGGGCAATCATCAGTGTAATAGTTTTCCTCCTTTATCTTTCAGCCATGAGGAATCTGAGTCGCAGTGCAAGCAACACACCAGAGTCGAGTTTGCTGAGCAGCGCCAGTTACAACACGGCGCACTCCTTGAGCTTTGCGACTGTGCAGAACGTGCAACAGGAAGTGACGTTGTCTCCGGCGACGCAGAATCAACGACATCACCAACACCGACAGCAGCGTCATCACGATTTCGTCGCCATCGATTCCGTTGATGGGAAATTACAAAGGTGCCAATTTTTATAAATGTGCTTCTTGCATCGATGCCGAGACTGTACACAGTTCATTCACAAAAACCGATATGGAAACCGAGAAGTTTACAGTAGGTTGGAGGAAAAGATTCTAGTACTTTCCTCGATATCGTTCTCTGTCAGTGTGAATAAACCATAGCACATTGACATCGGTCGAACTGCTCTCGGTTCCACCCTCCATCATTATGAAAACAATGCTGGGGAAATGAGAGAACTTTCTCCAGTCAGGGAATTTTCAAATTTAACCAGAAAGTCAGGGAAATTAAAACAGAAAACAATAAAATTATTTTTTGGGGCAAATCTAAAAAAACATCTTTAATATCAGTGAATATTAGGGGCATGACGGTAAATTATTGTTCTGTCGCCGCTTACAGTTTGGGAACGATGAAGCCGCAGAGGGAGCGGATGCATCACAACATTCCGCACCGGTTCATCACGGGACTAAACAGCCGTCCCACCAAGTGCGCCGTCTGTCTCGGTTCCGTCCACTTCGTCAAACCCGCCGCCAAATGTCAGGGTGAGTGTGACAGATCTTTTTTTAAAAAATTTTTGGAGGACATAATTCTTTTTCGTGAAGCCACTGATACCCCTGTTTTAGACTTCTGGTGATGTCTGCCCTGGGTTTCAAAGCTAGGGTGGATCCCTTTTTGCATGCTTTCTAGCTTGTGTGATGCCCAGATTCACGATTCACTCAGATTTCGATCCACGTACTGCAATATTCTCATTTCTTGGTTGCCCTGGAAAAGTCTGCCTATTGCTTAGATTTTCCTATTGGGACGTTTCCAGGAAAATGTATTCCTGTGGAGTGTAATATTCTCTGCCTTTCCACAAATAATAATACAGTGTGTTACACGCTGCATTATTGTCTTGATCCCTGTTGTTTGGTCACAGAAATTTTAACTCAAGACAATGAATGCCATTTCCAAGAAAAGTTACTCGTTTTCCTTTGTAGATTCAGTATTTTGTCTGTTTCCTTGTAGAGTGTGACGTAGTTTGTCACCCCAAGTGTTCACCGTCTTTACCCGCCACTTGTGGACTACCCACGGAATACGCGAAACACTTCGCGAACATGTTGAAGCAAGCACGGAAATTCTCCACCACAAGGCTGTCTGTAGCTGATCTCAAACTACAGCTGGAGGGATGGATGAAAACTCCGAGGTAAGCTAGATGTCGCCATCAACCGTCATGGAAATAATTCATTCAACATTTAGGCATTCAAATTAACTGCTCATGTTTTTGTACTTTGGAAGTAGAAGAACGTTGAAGATGCAATGTATACCATTAATAATAGAATGTTTAAATGTTTATATTTGCAGACCTGGTAAGTCAGTGTGGGAGAAGAAGTGGGTTGTCCTTGGCAACAACTACGTCTACATCTACAGCTCGGACAACACGGAGGACGCTGACCCTGTGGAGGAGTTCGACCTGCGTCCGTCTAACGGGTTCGTGACGATCCACAGCGCCGTGACGGCGGCGGAGCTGACGAACACGGCGTCCACCGACCTGCCGTACATCCTCAGGCTCGAGTTCGAACCCGAGACCACGTGCTGGCCCGGCAGGTAGGTCAAGAATTGGTTCGCATTTAGCGAAGAAATATCTTTTTATGAAAAAAAATTTAATGGTGTGTTTACACTAACAGAGAACGAGACCGATGCCATTGGGTTCTACGGAATTGCATAGAGGTGTTCATACTGAACGGAGACAGATAACAACACAGATTCCCATTGAGTTCTGTATAATTGTTCTTGGTCTCGGTCACTGTCAGTGTAAAATGCAGCATTAGGCCTTATTTAAACCACGTATCATTGAAATTTGTTAAAAACTGATATGTTAAAATGTCACTCTCAACTATTTTAAAATGCTATTCACATCTGTGTATTCACACCGATACTAATCACGAACGACACTGGCAACTGGACGGGAACCAGAACTTTGGGGGCGGGGGAGGGGGCAATGTTTTCTCAGTGCATTTGAGAGCAATGAAGACCTACTTTCTAGTGAGCGAAAAGTGGTTACAACCATCTTTTTTGACTGAGATAGCATATCAGTTGACAGTGTCTGTATCGGCTCTACCTGTTTCTTACAGGAGTTTGTATCTGATGGCCTTGAACTTCTCAGATAAACAGAAGTGGGTTGCGACGCTAGAAGCTATAATTACCCACAGCCCAGACACATTCAAACGAAAGGACGCTGTAAGTATGAGACCAGAAAAAAACCCAGGCCAAAGTGAAGTTTCTGTTCTTACTGTTCAAATTTTTTTATTAATTATGGATTTTACAAAAAAAACCAATTGTTTTCTCACTACTTTTTTCGTCATATTGCAGAAGTTGCTGGGCAACACGATACTGACGACATCTGATGAGAAACGACTGGAAATAAACTGTTCGTTAAGTTTGTCAGACAAGGTATGTTCATCTGTTCTAGGACACTGAACCTCTGTTTGTGTCCACGATTTTCCGACGGATGTGTTAGTAAATACAAAAGACTGCAGACACAATCACACATTTATTCCCTTAAGTGTAAATCTTTTTTTTTTCTATCGTTGCCTACAACTGTATTCTGAAACCACATTATAGTTTGAAATTAGCACACGCTTTCGCTATATGTGAACGGGCCCTAAGGCGGTATTTATGTTGGCATCACCAATGGCCCCAGTGGTAAACGTTGACGTAGATGTTTCGTGTGATCGTGACTTGAATATTTGCGCGTTATTACAGAACCTGTTGCTAGGCACTGACGAGGGTTTGTTTGTATTTACAGAACCTGTTGCTAGGCGCTGACGAGGGTTTGTATCTGTTAGACTTGACGACCGCGTCGCGTCCACCGGTCAAGGTCACGGGTATCGGCGGCGTCTATCAGATGAGCCTCCTGGACGGGAGCGACACTATCGTCGTCATCACTGGTATGTTCTACTTCACTAAAACACTGATAAACGCTTAAGCGTTGTTCACGCCAAGTGAAAACGATATCACCCGAAACAAGTACAAGTATTATAGGATCTTAAGTGCTGTTTACACGTAACGGCACCGTCACCGACCCCGTTCCCGTCACTGTCAAGTTTACATTGTGTCAATAGTGACGGACCGTTTGATGAGCAAAATGGGTTCCAGACCCATTCTACCCGTCACCATTGACACAATTATAAAACTTGATGGGGACGGTGACGGTGTCGTTACGTGTAAACAGACCTTTATTCTCGTGGACACTTCGCCTCCTTTTGAGTAAAAGTATTTAGTTACGTTTCATCAGTTCCATTAGATGTTCTACACCAGCCAAGCCATTTTAGAGCGAAATGTCATTCTCGTTCAGTTTTGCTTGTTGTGAACACACGTAGCTTCGGGTTGTGAATCTTGGATGTGAAGAGCAGTTCGGCTTTGGCAATTAAATGTTTCTATTTACACCAAGGATCAAGAGCGATGAAATGATCCTGGAAGTTTTATCCTGAATTACTATTATTTATGCCTTTAACTGCTACCTCATGCAGGTTTAAAAGCCAGGCCGAAAGATGTGACTAAAAGAGGTAATTTATGTTATGAATGTGGTTATGTGTCAGCACATAGGTTCGAGAAATTTCGCGGCTTCGGCCGATTCGGTCTGAATTATCTTCAATTTATACCCATTTACAACTCTTATCTAAAGAAACTGAAATTGAAAAAAAGAAACCTGACAATAACGTACTGTAAGGTGACCCTTGAAGCCAGTGGTTGGTGAAAAGGGGGTTTGATTGTATGTAAAGAGTGCGTCCCTGTGCTGTATGAATTAACTGTGTTGCTTGTTAAGAATTACTCATATTCATTATGTATGTTGGTGTTGAATTTATGGAAAAGAAGAAAATATTAAATTTATATGATCTTGTTCAACCGTGATTATGAGATATTCCAAAGCGAAAACATACGGAATTGATTGAATCATAAAACATCATTATTTAATTTTATTCTTTTATTGAAATAGGTAAGGAACGCCAAGTGTCCGTGGTGGACATTTTACACCTGCGCAACGCCAACAGTTACTCGACGCCGTCGGTGAGCCCGCGGAACGTGGAGCAGGCGTTCGCGTGCACGTGCTTCGCGCTCGGGGTGATCGGAGACGGTCAGTTCATGTGCGCCGCTCTGGCCGATAAGATCCTCATCCTCAAGTGGAACCCGAATCTCGGCAACTTCTCCTCGCGAAAGGTAAAAGTAGTTCAAGATGACTGAAAACTCACTGTTACAATAAGAAAGAGAAAGAAGATATTTTCATGTTCCCATCTTATCACAATTTATGTCTTGACAACTTACTGAACATAACCCCCAGGAACTGGAATAAAGTTAAGTGTTCTTAACACCATCCCATTGACATTCATTGTAATTTTCTGGTCTCTGTCTCAATGTTGGTCTCAGTAAAGAAAAGAGGTATCCGACATAAAATCCAGTGTAACTTTATTCTCGGCCACAAATTCAAGGTGGAAGTCTTTGAAGAATAACTTCCGGTGTATATTTCTTACAGGAGTTGACGACGAGCCAGGCGTGCAGCTGCATGTATTTCGGTAAGAAACACATCGTGGTGGGGACAGATCGCTTCCACAAGATCGACCTGTACAGCTACAAGATGTCTGAGTTCCTCGACAAGCACGACAACACGCTCGCCTTCGCCGCATTCGGAGCCGCCTACTACGACAGCTTCCCCATCGCCGTGTTGCAGCTCGCGCCGCCGGACCAGCACGAGGAGTACCTCCTCTGCTACCATGGTAATTGACAGATTAAACTTCGATAGATAAATTCAATAGGAGATTTTGCACTTTAAAAACTAAGAACCCTTCCTGGCATCGGTTTTGAATCCAATGGCGTCTTTTGTGGTATTTGTGACCTGACCTTTGGCAGAGGTTTTGTATGCAGGCATGAAATGGACTACATTATTTTGCACTGAACCCAGTCTAATTTCGTTTGCACAGAGTTCGGTGTTTTCGTGGATTCCTACGGAAGAAGAAGTCGAGAGGATGACATGAAGTGGGGCGGTCTGCCCCTCGGATTCGGTAAGTAACCAGATACCTCAGATCACTAGCAAAGCCTCTTTCTTCGAATGGACGAGTCTTGCTGTTCTGTGGTCGGTCGGCATTGGTGGTATTAAGAGTGCGTTAGGAAGTGATGAGGAGTGGTTCTTACCTTGGTCGTACCAACAGCTACGAAAATACTACGAGAAACTATTTGTGTGTATTTGGCTGTTTAGTAAATGAACATATGGATCAGTTCTGACCCAGGACAGGGCATTCGTAAAGGTGAATTCTTATTGATTTTACATGTTTATCTTTAGCCTGTACATGGAGTGTTGTTTACTTTTCAGCGTACCGAGCACCTTACCTGTACATAACGCACTTCAACACGTTGCAAGTTGTTCACATCAACTCTAGTCACAAGGATTCCGTGTAAGTTTCTTTCAACTTAATGCGAAACAAATATCACCAGTAAAAATTGTTTCTGCGACATTTTTACACTGACTGAGTGATCTAGAACGTTTATTTTAATTGTTCAACCTCGATTACGATGAGAAGCATTAGCAGAAGAACTTTTTTTTTAAAAAAGTTTTATGAGGACACATGTCGTTTTTGTGGGGCCACTGATACCCCTGTTTTGGACTTCTGGTGATGTTTGCCCTGGGTTTCAAAGCCGGGATGGGTCCCTCACCTGTGTGCTTCCTTGCCTGTGTACCATGGATTCCCCAGATTCACCTCTGGTGCAACACCTACCAAGCTCTTGATGGCTGGCATGGTGGCCAGGCGTGTTCCCTTCATGCCACATGTGTAGCAGAGGTAGGATGCTGGGATTCGATTGGGAGACCTCCCGCACAGTAAGCAGACATGCTATTCGCTCGGCCACCGCGACCGGTAGAAGAACTAACAACTCGGGCGGCTTCTTTCTTGATATTTGTTCCAAATGTTACCAACGCAGATCTGACCTGATCCACACTGATTAATTCCAGTTACGGAAACAAGACGTTCCTAACACTGCCGAGTCCGCGGTACCTCGGTCCAGCTCAGAGCGACCAGGCTGTGTACATCGGATCCAGTCACGACAGGACGACCGAGATACTCGTCTTCAAGGGTAAGGCCTGTTCACACCATGCGAACGTGAAACGGTTCATAACTAGCGAATGTGAAAGTTCGAAGATTTTCTTGCACACTTCGTTTACGCATTGTCCCTTTTCATCCAAAAACAGTAACTGTTTTATTTCTTTGTTACATTGTAATCAGTGTCTGGAAACCTAGTAACCAGAGATTGATTATAATTGTCCGTAGACGTGTATTAACTACTGTAAAGATGTACAGATACTTGTAATACAGCACGAAAGCGAAGTTTGATGGGAAAGTCCTTTTTAATTCAATATGGATAGTGTGTTACGTGGGTGAGATAGTGTTCATTATTAAACATGACCGCAGCCTAAACGTGTGACAATTGTGTTTCAGGTAACATGGCTCTGGACGACGTAGACGGGATGAAGTCGTCCGTGGAAACGTACAGGACGTGTACGGACAAAGAGAACACCGAGCCGCTTTACGCCAAAATCACCAAGAAAAAATCAGCCAGGTACAACACTTTCATACCCAGTCAGTCAGTCTACACATTTAAAATTACCTTTTTCACAGGTAGCGAGAACAGTGTGGACAATCCGTGCCAATGATGCCCATTACACCTGTTGTCATTCCTTTGATTGACCACCTCTCTTTTATGGTAAAACACTGTTTTGCTTACAAGAGAGGTTCAGCATATTAAAGCCAAAAGTTCTTTGAAATCTAAATCTAATTGGCATCCACAGAGTACTTGCTGCGACAGTGATGAAAATGGTGTATTTAATGTAAGGGTAAATGTTATTGGCAAATTTCAGTGTTTAAATATTTCACTGTGCCAATTGCCCAATTTGTTTTCAGTTCATTGAGGAAAACAACACGCAGGAGTCCGTCCAAACCCCAGAATAAGAGCACACCCTTGAAGACTCGTAACCAGCGAGTGATGAAGCACGACACCAGCGACAGCGACGACTCGGATCTCTCACTCACAGACGAAGCGTTGTATTCAACGCCAATTGAAGCAAAAATTGAGGTGCGACGCTACGTCGGTAAAAGCGCTTACGTCAGCACAAGTGATCAGGACACCAGTTTTTAAAACGCTTGCCTTTAGGATTTACCCACAATGCATCAGCATGGCGTCAATATGACTTAAGTGTAATTGAAAGACGGGCCTTGTATAATGGAAATCAAATAACACCCAATGTTGCACAATTTGCATGAATAGAATCTGAATATAAGAGTTGACTGCATCAGGAAGCAAATGGCAAATATTGCGACGGAATGGATTAATCTACCGAGAGGTAACAATGCACGCAAGAAATTCACAGACAACAAACAGTTGTAATGATGAAACACGGGTGCTGTAAATGGAGATTTTGAGCCAGAAATTACTTCAACTCCGTACAAAGTTCTGTACGGGCAATCGCAAAGGAATTAATTACCTTTATCGCAGATATGATACATACAACTTCATTCCATTTGTGTTTTCAGACTTTATCACTGTTTTCTTAATTTTGAAGAAAATAATACAATTCTGGTATGTGGTGATAGAAGTAAGGAAACTTTAGTGGCGTATTACGCCAACTTTTTGTGGCAAATGTTCTCTGCTGGAAATGGAATGCATTAATATCTCGAGGAAGAGACATATTTCCATGCATTTGATTTCTGTTTCCAATTGTCACCTTAAATGTGAAGTAGAGTGTTCATGTGTTAAACACTGACCGATAGATACGTGACAGTCTGGTTTCTCACGACAGGCAGGCAGATCTGTCACGAAATATAGGAGAACTCGATTACCTTCCCTCGCACTACGTACGTGGTCTGTAATAAAGAACACCTACAAGTAGAAATCCACTTAAGATTTGTCACATCTGACAGAAATGTAGATCGTATTCCAATTGACTTTTGAATTTTTACCCATTATGTACATTTTCACAATGAAATTATCTACATTGATTTGGCATTTTTTGCGTAATGTCACAAAACCACCTTTTGTTAAGGTTCGTTCACACTGAGAATGCGAAACTGTTATTGATCTAAACGAAATTATTTAGAACTCATCCGATTCACGTTCGCGGTGGATCAGTGTGAAATCGTTTTTGGATAATCTACTCACAGATGTAAAAGTTGTCATCATTTAAAAAACCTTGTCAATTGGGTTTCCATACAGTGCCTTCCTTATGAATGTTATATATTACGGTCGTACTTCTTGACGGTGAGAGCAGCCACCGTACGGTGGTATCCGGGGTGTAACAGAGGGAGGGGGTAGGAGTTGGAATTTTGTGAACAAAAAGTCATTATCCAATAAATTTTCTGACCAGAGGTCACATGTTTGATCCACGAATTAATTTAGTGGATTTTGTTGGTCTCTTTGGTTCTAAGTGCCACCCCTTAAAAGCAATTGGTCTCTGGAATTAATCAAAACAATAACAAACACACCCCGGATACTGCCATACCGTGACTACTCTCACCGTCAACAAGTACGACCTACGTACGGATTTTATTTTACGTCGAATAGAAAATCATGTTCATTATTTGGCAATGTATGTGGTTAAAATTTGAATGCATTTGGGTTTTTATGTTTAAACCAGAAATGATCGCGATTTTCATTATTTATATGTTATGTTAACATGTACACACGTAGAATATAAATGTTCAGATTTCTTAATTAATTACGAATCCCTTGTGTTGAGCTTTTATTTCAGAATTCAATTTGACGGTAAAATAACTAATTGCTCCTGTCAACTGACAAAATCCAACTAAAATTTTGTGTTACTACAATTTTGATCCTTTCAGTTCGTATTCATTTACTCGTCAAGAAAAATTTTAACACGTGGATAGTTTGCATAACACCATACAAGTTTATTACTTCTCTTCCTCGTATGATTCAACTTCGTACAAGATTCATGTATCATATCAAAAACTTTGCATCTCTTTTTTTTTCAAAAAAAATTAGGTCTTCCAAAAAAGAATTCGGGGGGGGGGGCAAATGTTTTATTCTCTCTACGGAACCACAGGACGTCGTTTCTATGACTACGCTATCTGTACATCTATATACATAACAAGATGACAATGTCTCCATGACATCGTCCGCGATAACAAAATAAACGCTATTTCCTTTTTACATGTATAAATAGTCAACAAACGAATGAAAGAAAGAATTAATCAATGAAGGAATTACAGCCGTACACACTTTCATTCCGGAAAAAAATTGCCCGTTTTAATTGCATAAACTTAGCTTGCCTTTTACTAAGATGAGCCACTCGCTGCACGAATATATTTTAAGGCCAACCTTGTAAATGACAGAAATATATTCGTTTCTACAATAAGGGTGTCATTTCAAAGTATTAAATCCAACCAGCTCAAGAAAACTAAAGCGGTCTTTGACCAGAGACGACATCTCAAACCTGTAGGTTTCTGAAGGACGCTCCCCGTAAACTACTCCGTAGTTTCTGGTCTCATCTTTTTACATTACTCGCACATCCTTTCAAACAGTCCAATTATTATGCACACAAACAAACATATCTTGAAATGTTTCAGAAAATAACTTTCTATGTAAGCAAACACTGACAAAGAATATCACCTCACAAGAAATAAATTGTTTAAATAAACGTGTATTTGAAAATGTTTTGCGTTGCTGAACAATATACTTTATGTAATATACACACAAGCTCACACAAAACATGACAAGAAATCACATAGTACAAAACTAATCACTGGTTTTATCATTTTGACCGGTACTATCAATGGTTAATTTCTCCATTTAAACTTTTTAGGGAGACATTAAACTGCTTTTCCTTGCTGGATTAATATTCAGAACTTATTCACACATAAAATATTTCAAACAATTTCTCATAAATTATGCATTTCGATAAATCATCAAACAAAAAATTAGTTTTTCATTTTTGTGGGAGAGAAACAGGTGATTTACTGTAATCAAACTAAGTTTTCCTAATAAGGCAACAGAGTCGGTTATTTATGCTGCATTTATAATGAGGTTCATGTGGTCAACATCAAAAAATAAATTACTGTCATTTTCTTCATAATATAATTGTTTTGCAACGGAGTACACATTTCAACCAATAATAAAGCAGATACGATTCCTGATGCATCTGTCAGTCAAATAGCACTTGGTGAATCCAATTTCCAGCATTTCATTCACTGTTTTAAATTCAAATACTAGTCCAACATTTTAATTTCTCAAAAACATCATAGCTGTTGGATTTCAGCTTTTCAGCTACTAATCTAATTCGATTCAGCATAAATATAACAAAATATATTGCTGTAATTTTGACATGTTTATGGTTGAAATGCGTACTAGTTTTGATTTAGTTTCAATGCACATTGCCCTCTGAATGTACCTGCTATGAAATCAATCACTAACTTAAGCTGCGAATTATACAGATATAACTACGGGACAAACAGGCGATATTAAGCTTCCTTTGGTTTTCAATTATTGTTTCCGTTTACCTTTTATTTCCCTGCACAGAAAATCCTGAATATCGAATAAGGCTTATTTCACAGCGATTGAAAGTCACGACACCGAATGCGAATTCTAAGCGATACCTGACATACGATCTTGACATTCAGCCATCTTTACTTTTTGAATGATCTTTGAAAATGTCGCAATCGCTGTGTGACTTTCGCTCAATGTGAAGAAACCCTAGTAGCAAAGTAAATAGTATCTATTTCTACATTCTACACTTGAGGATCTTATTTGTATCTTTATCACCTGCGTTTTTGCAAGAGATACAAAGTACGACAAACGAAAAGAAGAATCTAAAGATTGCATTGACCATGATTGAAAAAACAGTGACGACACACAGTGACCATAGCAACGCCACCAAATCACTTAACTACACAATGTCGTCTCTCAAAGTGGGCTTTGTTATCAAGGCGTCCACAATTGTTCCGAAAAGGTTTATTTCCTTTTATCATTTAGTGACGTCATTTTTGCTTTAACTTAAGTGTGAAAGACTCATAAAATACTCTGGGTGACTTTCTTGCGTCTGTCACCCAAATATGACAACGCGGAAAAAAATGGCGTCTTTACAGCGTCTCTGGTAGTTACAAAGCAAAGTCCACTTTGTGAGCAACAAAGTTCTGCGAAATTATAATCCATAAACATACACACGTGACTAGAAAGTGGTAAAAATTAATAACAACGAATCACCAATATAAAGTTCGATGTGTTACAAACGTCAAGATTTTTACAGCGGAAAGATTTACACACACCACACGGAGGAGGCCCACACGATGTGTACGAGTAACGAGTACGAGCACGAGTTAACCCGAATCCCGTACAATGCGGCCGTAATCCTTGACATTTTAGCCTCCTGCCGAATATTAATGAGCGCGTCTAATCCTGCACAATGAGCTGATAATCCTGGACAATTTGGACCGCATGGTTACAGTTCCAAATTTCGTTCTGTCACAAATTGTACCGGAATATGGCCACATTGTACGGGATTAGTAAAAAATTTCTCTTTTAGTGTACACCAGGCGCCAGCCATCTTGAATTTACAAAGTTTCAGATTTTTCAAAGTGTTTCATTTCAAGTTTAAGTGGATTTCTTTACAAGATTTCAACCAAAAACCAGGTAAGGATCTTTTTAAACATTCATAGAACATACAGGGAACTTTTTAGGAGTAATGCTTTCAAATATTTTTTCAATTCATTATCTCCCATTCACTACAATGCTAAATCAATGGTACATACAAAAGGCTCTTTCTCTGGGGGAGTTGAGCACTTTTTTTTTTAAATTTAACTCCTTGAAAGTTCCAAGTTACAACACTTTCTATCAACTCAAATGTCTTAAATATTGATTCCTATTAGTATACTGATTAATTTGATGTACTATTTGAAAATGGAGTTAGATTGTGTTGGATTAACCGCCGAAAATGGCCAGGATTAGAAAATCACGTGATTTACCGATGTAATTGTCGAGGAATAGTTCGAAAATGTACAGGATTCGTCGCGCCCTTGCCTTTCGTGAATAATTGTCACGGATTACGATCATAATGTGCAGGAATGACTACGCATAGC
>JBCAUG010154177.1:0-36165 GCA_038406175.1 Haplosyllis leylae | reverse complement strand
TACCAGTGACAATCCAGGAAGGACTTGGATCCCTGTATCAGTTCAGACACGGTATTAAACGCCATAGAGCGGTTTGCCAGGTCTTTGAGCATTTACACATGAATAGTCAATTCTATTATCCATGTGCAATTATCAAGATCCAAAACCAAAATAGGAAAAACACGATTGTGTAATGTCTGGTGCTATGTGTGCTTAAAATTTGAGATTTTTGCATCAATTTTTGTTGCTCGAAATCAAGTAACACGTGTCAAGGAAAATGTAGTTTGCATGTCCAGGTTATCACAGAAAATATAGGTCCGAAATATAACTTACTTGACATGTTCCCACGACTCGGATTCAACTCGGACATAATGTTAGTCAGCACTATCCCCATTGTTATTCGTGCAGCACCCGCTGAATATTACGCTTTTTCATGTACCTTAGAATTGTATTTTTCCAAAATAGCAACTATTTATTTCACACTTTTCCTCCTTATATAGAATTATATTCGGTCGTTTCTCTATCCATTCGCTTCAGGTGCGTTTTATTTCCAATTTTGTCATTTTGATAAAAAATGTTTTGTATCTGACACATTCAACAAAGACATTTTCAGAACCTACGTGAAGAAGGTTTGCACTTGAATCATCTTAGGCAAGTTATTCCATGTGCATTTATACCAGAGTTAATGGTTTAAAAGTGACATCCATAAGTGTCACAGCTATTGTGTTGAAGAGGTGGTGGGTCAATCAGCCAAGAAAAAGCTTCTCACAAAGAAGGGTAATTGATACAGCTTTGAGGTTCAGGTTCATAATCAGTTGAGGTTTATATTTATTATAGTGATCATACATACCAACTGCAGTTTCTCACTGAATCTAGTTAATTATTTTTAAACTGTTCAGCACTTGGCTTACCAGACTGAATTTTTGCATCAGTACATGACTTATGATGAACACCTTAAAAGTGCTTTGAATTTTAACCAAGAAGATTCACATAATTTCCTGAAGACATCTGAGACAATTTAACATAGAATAAAAACCCTAATGGTAGAGAAATTTTACCGCTCACTGTTACCACCATCTGTTACCCAAATACAGGATTGTCTTTCAATGTAAACTCAGATCAATTGAGATATTTCTTTATATTAACTGTCATAATATTTTTCTTTCCCAGACTATTTCACATATGCAATCAATTTCACACTGATTTAACCAGAGGTATAAACCATGCCATCCGTGATGGGATTAAACCTATTAAGCGAGGGACCTCCCAGCTGTAGGTTGGAATATTGTAATAGTTACTTCAAGTTATGACTCAGGTGACCCTAGGTGTGCTCTGACCATCAGAGGTACATGATTAACTGGAACAAGGACTGCCATTTGAAGGACCATGTGAGCTAGTGACCACAATTATAAGTATATACCACAAGTGTATATTGTTAGCTGAATCACTCAAATACTGGGTTATCAGCGATCATTATAAAATATTTAAGCTTTTCGGAAATAAGGCATTGTAACAAAGGCATGGAAAACACAGCTGTCCTCAAAATAGTGCCAAATGGTAATTAAATTAGATCCAGTGTTAAAAATAAAAGCATCACCTGCTGATGTACATAAATCCAGAAAACACAAATTGCGTTTGATTTAATCTTTATATCAGCACAGCTACATTGTACGAGGGTCGGATTCAAATTTAGGTACTGATTTTCCTGATAGTTTTTCTTTAAATTTAAGATTTCTGCACAAATCATGTAAGCATCATCATGCTTTTGGTTTGAGAAATATACAATAGCTACATATTTTACAAAGGATCATTGCCTTTCCCAAATATTTTAATAGGATTTTCAGGACTTTTTTGTCACAGAGATCTTGAAATTGAAAAACAAATACATAGCAAGCCAATCCTGTCAGGATCTTGACTTGAATCCGAACCGTGCCGCAGGTCAATGAATCAAAACCAGATCAAAGTCACGAACATTAACAATACGTCAATAGATTCGTCTAAAAACAGTTCAGATTTACATCTTTAACATGCAATAGCCACGCCAGACATAATTACAGTTGAAAAAAAAAACACAATTAAATGGTAAAGTTTTAATATCGTTAAGAACATTTATCATAAAGTTATTTATTGCAAAATCCATGCACAATGATTTCTTTTCAATTAAGATTTTGTGAAAATCTTTAGAAAAAAATTGGTAATGTTCATGTGAAAGATCTATCGAAACTTGACATGAGGATTAGCGATTTTTATTTTCGGAAATTCCTTTGAGAGGTATTAGACATTTTATTCAGTAATGAGAGTTCATGAAATGGGAAAGATTTACAATATCTTGATTGCAATTTTCTACTAAAAAAAGCTGGTGAGGTAGGATGCGGAAAATGGCTATTTGCATTTATTAGTATTTATTAGGTATTCCCAAATTCTTACTTTGCCATTGCGCCATGCAACCTCAATCTTTCATGACAACTTTCACTTCCAGCAAGATTCTGTTGTCTTTTCATTTCGGCACCTTCACAGTCAAACATCGTCAGTAAAGGTACCATAGTTCCCAAGACACAAAACAGGTCTTTATCCAACATTTGCATTTTCAAACTCGAGAATTTAAACATTTTCGTCTTTGGTACTGCATTTGTTCGAATAGCGTCAAAAACCCAGGCTTTGTATTGATGGAATTCATAGATCTAACATACTGTATAAAATAATTGACACAACCACCTGTATTGATGTCAAAGTCTCTATTGCTTATTTCGGCTGAGGCAATTTCACGAAAACCTCAATTATTTTGTCGGTAAAAGTTTCTGCCTCTACTTGAGCCAGTTTTCCTATGTGTAATCACACTAATCCCAGACTATTGATTCTTTGTACGTAAGAAATATGTGTGTGAAACCTCAGCATTTCCTTCTGATTAACAGATGAATAATTGATGCCAAGTTTTATTTTAGTGCAGACACATGCTATATTTATATAATCACGTAGAATGTGGCTTATTTCAGCCAAAATTTAGTTCCAGGAAGAAGTGGTCAGCGAAACAATGCTCCGTAAATTTAAGTTTGTGGAAACTAGACAACTTCCGGTAATTTGTAAACAGCTGACACAACCACACAACCACAGATTCTCCTCTTTCGGACTTTGGACAATGCAGCTTTTGCGTTTGAAAACCTTAGCATGTTGAGATTGGAATTTAAATGTCGTTTTTTGCAGAAAATGTACTACAAAAAATCGTTTCTGTCAGAAGGCTCTGAAGTGCTTGTTTACTAATGGGTTCTTATCCACTGAAGTCAACTTCGACAAACTATACTATCCTTCATAATCTCTCAATCTGGTGTGATCTATCCAAACGAACGTTAGTTCAGATGTTATCAAGTTATCATGGTCTGGAGTAAGTGATTCGGAATTAACAATGGCTGTAAAACTGGTAGAGCATTCCCAGCTAAAGGATAGCATTGCTCTTAACAAATGATTTCAAAACCATTCACAGGTAAAATAAAAAATACCCGAGAAATATTGTATGTCCTCTTTCTTTTCTGTCGATTGCATATTGAAAGCCAACAATGCACATGACAAAAGCAGGAACACCATTTCGAGATGAGCCAGCAAAGGAGCATCCAAACACAAATCAATCTATGTGGTCAATCATCCAAACCAAACATCAGTGGTTTCCTTTTTATTCAATTGTACAACTCGTGATTGAAGCTCTTGTACTTGTGCGACCTGTGCATCCTGGGAATATCAGGCACAGAAGAGATAAGAGAACGACAACTGTTATAACACCGTCGACAACCACCAATTACTCAACTTATGTCAGTCCAAGGTAAATTATTTAATGGAGTCCTCCGTTGTTCCCTCTTTTCATGTTCGGGAAAGGCTCCTTTGGGGGAACTATTTCATGTTTTAAACGAGGCTAACAAGAAAGGAGCATATGGTCAATTAGGGGAAACTTGTTTTTCTTTTGTGTATTGTGTATTGTGTTAAGTTTTTTTTGTCACTTTGAAGGAAAAATGTATTATGGTTGAGTAGCAATCCGAAATATGTCAAACCTTTTACCCCTTTGAATTATATCATAGAAAATATTAGAAATTTTAATCCTGAATACTCAACTCTAAGAAATGAAATGTTTTGGAATACCTCAACGTAGTTCAGATCTCCTTACTATAATATGAAACGTAAATATTTTTTAAAAATTATCTCTTACCATGTGTGCGACCCGAGTGTCAGCAGCAGAGTTGATGCTTGGAATGGTTCTGGGGGCCATTCTCCAGTGTCAGCGTCAGTGTCGCTCCGTCTGAACATATCACTTGAAATCAATGTATCGTCCTAAGGTATCAATGCTGACGCTCGGTGTGAATAGACCCTTTGATGCCAAATGTAAAACTTCAGTCTGAAACTCCCGCACATGTTAGAAATTTCAAATTACAGTGATAAATCATCTTGGCTGGTCTGAAGGAGACTGTGAAGGAGAAAACTTAAATCTGAGACTTGCTCTTCCAATTTTTACACAGATAAAACGGAATAATAGAATCAACTGATCAAACAGACGACCAAAGTTTATCTTTAATTTCAAAACGGAAAACGTCGCTTTGTTGAGGACGAAGAAACTTCAAAAATACTTTCCATTTCTATTTAGCTAATGGTGGTAGATAAATAAATTAAAGTAGCATTAATATTGCTATTATATTCCTCTTGGGGGTGTATTTCTCTATCGTCTATGGAAACATGGTTATCTACTATTATAAAAATGATGTTGCATCATTCACCCAATTGCTGGCTCGTGCAAAATGACGTCATGACAACATTCTCGTGTAAACAAATCCCACCAATGACTGTATCCTAAATTATGCCTACTTATCATAAAACTGCCAAAGCATGCTATGTGCCCTTTCCCAGAAAACTATGTGCCCCCCTTTATAATCAATGAGCTGACTCTAACGAGCCAGCAATAATATATGCAAGCTGCTCTGCTGTGACTAACTGTAGGTTTTCTTTGTATTATTACACAAGTGATCATTTTAAATGATATTACACTTGATAGTGTGACCAAGTCCCATAAAGGTGGTTGGGTTGCCATTATGTTCTTGTTTAAATCACAGCCTCTGCTCAATACTGTATCAATTTTTTATGCAAACGGTTAGTTACCGAGAACATTACCATTACTGTTCACCTATTGTGCCTAAATTTCGTCTACACTTTGGATACAATCAATGCTTGGTCTCCAATAAAAGTCTAAGTGTCTACCCATACCAAACGAAAGCAGCAGCGAAAGCGAAAATATCAAAGAACGATTAAAAAAGATCAAAGAATAAGAGATAAACATCAATGAGCATTTTTGCTTTCTCTTTTACTTTCACTGAGTTTAAATGTGTGTACAGATAGAACAAATGTCTTGTCATTTATTTAGGCCTTGACTCAGTTGAAATAACACGCAATTCCTAAACGTTTTCGTTTTCATTTTTATTTAAAGGTACTATACCGGGATGCACCTGGATGAGCATGTAAAGCAACAGATGGGTCCAGGGCCTATTTCGTTGCATGTGTATAAATAGAAAAACACAATACAAGTAATTTCACACAGTAGGTATAAATACACCATTTTACTTCGAATAGAATCGCCAGAGACCAAACTGACTTGAACTTATGGCATGACATATTCCATGCAGCCTAAATCTGATATGCAGGACCAAAACGATGGCATAAATGTATTTGAAAGCATGTTACTTACCACTGCAGCTGTGAGGTATTTCATGCAATGGATTTTGTGCTGGTGTATATATATGAAATAATAGGTTCTCGATTCATTTTCTTATGTTTAAAAATATATTCACAAGCAAATCTAGATTATTAGATTTCACAGAAAAGTAAAAAAAATCGGTTAATGTTTTCGCAAAAGTAAGAACTGCAAATAGGCCATCAAATTGAAAACACGAAGACAAATATTTGAACCAGGGACCACGGCACCAGAATTTATATTGTTCATTCGTCAACTCGCCTTGACTCTCTGTAACTGAACCCTCCTTTTGGGACAAAAGCTGCCTCTGAGACTTATTCTCTACCTGAGGCGGTGGTGGTTCACCTTAAGCTTCACCGAATTACCATCCGCATAAGGTTACCTGCACAATCCAATTACTCCTCAATGTCTTCATTCCGGGGACAAGGTTTTCTAATTAGACATTTAAACCATTTATCTGAAGTCAAGGTCAAAGGTATTACCATGGGGCTTCCAATAATATGTCATGGCAGTGTTGTAAGAACTGCTTTTCAATGATTCAAACTTGTAAAAATACTCTGGTGCTGCATATGGATACATTTTGTAACTTTCTTTACAATATTGTTCCTATTTTACCCCAAAATTATCTTATCGTACTACATGAAAGCAGTTATTGAGGACAAAAATGTCCTCGTATCAAATGCAAACTAAAGCTGACAAATCAAATGTGACATAAACTCGTTAGATGACGTCATCATTTTTACGTTCATGGTTTGGAGTACTGATGCTGAATCATTCCATCTTTTAATATTTTATTCGGAAAATCAACTGGTCTCATCGAATCCCATTCGATAGACAAAACACCAGAGTCTCATGCAAAAAGCAAAAGCTTCCCAAATCGTCATGCCTAGTTAAAATGTTTTGCAAAACAACTCATTCAATTCTAAAGTGAAGAAGAATCGTTTATTGTCTGAGAGCTCATTTCCTCGCATGTTTACGCACAATGAAAGACTTTGACAAAGTGGACTTAACCCGCTAGATGAGTCCCATTTACTAGAGAGAGTTATGAGACAAAGAAGTAGAAGAAATGAGATGTCTGCACGAACAAGTTGCTAAAATACGACCACTTAACTCTACCATGCAAGAACCCACTAGAAAGGGAGCTGCAAAACGTCAAGAAATTAAGCAGATGTAGCACTTTACATGAGCCAAAGAATGACAAGGGCGGTATCTTGTGAAATCTTTATCTAGTCCTGAAAACTGATTTTTGATATTGAAAACAACGTATCCATGTTGGGATTGTAGAAATAGAGTGCATCTGGCTTTCATTAAATAGTCTAAAATATGTCCAGCATTAATACAGAAGAATGGAACTGACTTAGCATGAAAGCAATTATCTACTAAAGACGTATGGACACAACATCCATTAGCCTATCTAGCGCACTAAATTTATGTATGACAAGGGCAGGGGGTCTAGCTACAATATGTCCAGTGATGTTTGGATAAAGAGGAGACGTTTAAAGCTTTTTTCATGACTTACAATGCAGTCTGTGTACTCCGTAACTGAGAAATTAATACGATGTTTCAAATGCCGACTTAATGAGCGTTTCTATTATATTTTAGAATCTCGGTGTGATTCGGAGCCCGTTGCAGTGTTAGAAAGAGACTGTCCCCTGCCCGCCCCACCAGGATCAGGACAAGGTACCCCCTAGTCAGGACCAGGACAGCGTACCCCATCCCACCCCCACCATCCAGCAGGACACACCATGGACAAGACACAGCGCGGGTGGTATGCCGTTTGCATTTTCACACAGGAGGACTTCTTGTTGTGACAATGATTCTTGAACATGTCTTGATTGGTCATGGAATATATCGAAAAAAGAACTGTCTGCTGAGTGCTTCTGCTGCAACTGATACATTGCGTGGATAGCTTTTATTTATTCAGTGTTCCGCTTTTCAAAAGCATAAATGAGGGAAAAGAGGAACGTTAAGTCGGTATCAAATGTATGATTTCCCATAGCGATTTCAAAAATCGTAGTTCTTTCAGACAAATAAACATTACGAATTGATAAATACAACTTTATGCAGTGTAGTCTGGTTGGTCCTCAGACGTTTTTTGCCCCAGAACAGGTTTTACTGTTTAATTTCTATTTGCGTGCTTACACTGAGCAAATGGCAATTTCCATATGCTTCCGTATATTGTCAATTATGTAGTAAAGGTACCGCACAAGCATTGAACAGTGATGGGAGGAGGGGGAAGGGGGCTTACCCTGAGACCTGACAATCATTACCCAAAACGGAACGTTGTCCATTTTCCTGCAGCATACTATATTGATTCATGTATTTTTCTGCACAATATGGCAGAGTAAGGTTCCCTTTTAAAGTGCGTTTTCATTTCATCAATAGATATGCGATATTATGTCTTTTAATTTACTCTTTGTCTAGACTTTTTTTGATCATATAAATCAATCTTTTTGATATCATTATTCTTACACTACCTGACATTTGAGTTCTCCGTAACAAGTGGCCAATCTCGCAGATAATCAAATGATTCGACATTTGATTTGGTAGGTGCAGTCAGATTGATTTGGCATTGCAAAATATGTCAATGTGTGTACGTTTTGTAATATTTAAAATTTAAAAATAACTACAGTTAGGAATTTACTACATACTTTAGTAAAATCGCTTTTTGCGAAAACGATGATGAAACTCCCTTCGTTGTCATATTTGACGGATCCTTATTTGTACACAGGTGGTACTCAAATGGATTTACTGACCACTGTCCATTAATATTTTTAGTTACTCATCGTGTAATTTGTATGGATTATTTTAAGGCAATATTTCATTGGATAATTAAAAATCTATTGAATCTCATAAATCGGAAGATAATGGAAGACATCCAACCAAATGATGATTTCACTTTTCAAATTACATGTGTTATGCCAAATTTATTTCTTTAGCGTTGCAAGATATTCCAATTTAACAAATAGAATTGGAAAAGTAAAATCATTATTCAGTTCTATACCCTCAAATTTGTTCCTATTTGTCAGAATCAGTCATTACCAGTGTGTAATATTGGCTTAGATAATTCGTAAAAATGCCATGGTTAGTAACAAAATGTATGAGTGGACAGTGATAAGTAAGTCCATTGCAATCCACACTCTGCTGTAGTTATTATCAACAGTGGCAATCGAGTTCTTCCTAATGAAACTCCGTAGGAATAACAGAACTTTTTAAAAAAACTAGTAAAAAGGGGTATTTGAACCCACTACCTCCTGCTTAAGATTCAGGGGTGTTCGCAGAGTGCCACAGAGACACAGGTAATAGAGAGAACAATTAAAGTGATCCAAATTCATGCTTCAGTGATTAACCAGATTCTATAGAATTCTACAGAATGTATCTTTCACACGGAAAAACTCAAATAAACTGGTAGTTTAACGTAATATTTGAGTCACTTTAATTCTTTAATTCTTCTCAAGTATCTCTATGATCAACAACTTTTATGGGATGTGAACCTTAATATATATTTAGTCACATGGTAAATATAACATTAAGTGTGAACAAATGTGTAGTCAAAACATAGGTACATATCCATGGCATCTGCACATAAATTTCACATCAACTGAACGTGTATTTTGTTTTCCAGTTTTTCACAATAAGATCAAATTTCACATTTTAAGACAGAATTTACATCAGACATGCTTTAATGATTTTTCAAATGTGAAATGATGCATAAAACAAACTTCAGTTAAAGGTCTGACAAGTAACACAGGCCTCTGTGGCCTATCTGGATAAACATTCAACCTTAGATCCAATAATGGTCAGTGTTGTGAGTTCAAATCACACTGGAGGCAACTTTTCAAAAACTTTTAAACTTCTACAAATTCAGGCTTAAAATGCAAATGTGATCTTATCATGCAAAACTCGTGTCCATTACCCATTCTTGTGAGTGACAAATGAAATTGCGGTTGAAAACAAAGACCGTTACCGAACCTAACTTACTTGACATGTTCCCACGACTCGGGTTCAGCTCCGACATGATGTTAGTCAGCACTATCCCCATCCTCTGATGTCTCCAAATCCACAACAAACAAATCCGTGGTGAATTCTGTATTATTCCTCAAACCCAGAACTAAATCCGTGATGACAAAATTCTTGATATTTTTCCAAATCCGCACAATAATTTTTTTAAATATTCCTGGCAAGAGAAATTCCTGCAGCTGACGCAAGATGTAAATCACTTGATTATTTGGACCTGAATTTAATTACTTTTGAAAAACAAGATTTTCATAAGTCATGCTCCGCGTTTTAAGTTGGTATTTACGCTGAGAAACCGTTATCATTTAATAACGGTAGTGGTTCTCCCAAGCTGCATTGACGGAATTATCCCTTTGGAATCTGTTGTTTTAAATGACACAATATTACGTATCAACACTACTGACAAAAGAAAGCAGATGCAGATCCCTTTTAATTCCCGTAGTATTTTCCTTTCAGTACATTAGTCCCTTGAGAACATCCTCATTGTGTCTCGCATAAAAGTAACATCCATAAGTGTCACAGCTGTTGTAATGAAGAGAAGATGGTTCAATCCGCCAAGAAAAAGCTCCGACGGAGAAGAGCAATTGATGCAGCTTTGGTGGTTCAGGTTCATAATGTGTTGAGACTCTGACTTGTTATAGTCATTATACAAACCAACTACAGCTCCTTTTAGCACATTACAAAGTGTTGGTGCGGAACATTCGGTGTGTTGACAAAGGCAGCAGGGACAAGGTGTTCCATGCGGGGAACAATCTTGCCAATGGTACCTTCCTACATTGTAATTATGTAATTTGCTTGAAATTCTTTAAAACGTTAATCAGATGTTGTATTTAGTAACATTCTTTTATTTTAAAGATTTTAGAAAAAAGATTCTTTTGTATTTTCTTTCTAAATCCATTTTCCTCAGGGAGGTATTTTAGAGATGAAATCCAGACAGAGGGACCACGCCCCTTTTTTACAGATTTGTACCAAAAAAAGACTTAAACAATTCAACATCGATTTCCCTTAACATGTTTCCTCGGTGATGATTGACACCCTAGATTTCTGGCAGTCTCATACATAACGATAAGGATTTCGGATAAGTGTGGCAACACAGGTAAAGTCCTGTTCACATCAAGTTACCGTCAACGTAAAAAATGCTACATTGACGGGCAAATGGTTATGCAACCCATTCTGCCCGTCACAGTGTCCGTCAAAAAGATCAAAGCTGCCGCCCGTCAACGTTACGTTGTGACGCTTGGTGTGAACAGGCCTTAAGGGTTACTTTACACAGGCGAGAAAGCATTTAGCAACCGGATCTACCCACGTTTGAAACCTGCTGCAGACAAAGGTCAGTTCACACTGGACGTTAATGTTGCGACAGCGTAAACATATTTAGGTCCCATGAACATCAACCGATGTCACAATCATATCATGTGACCACAATGTCTAAAACAACATGTTTGTCCTCAATTGTGAAAACATACAATCAAGTACTTATCAAAATGCTCACCTAACATGTAAGATTTAAACCTTGATTTTATGGGCCATTATGTGCAAGAATAATTCAACAACTGTCGTCTGAACCAGACTGTTTCAGCTCGTTATATATAAGGATATGATCTCATAAGCCAGCTTCAATATGCGTAATCATGCTAATCGCAGCCATTGATTCCTTGCACGTGACAATAGGACACATACACACAAAGAAAAAATTCCCACATGTACCTGTCTGAATATTGAACTAAAAATTACAGTCAAAAAGAAGAGTAATTTTCAGCTGAGCCGAAGTGGCCGAACGGTGTGCAGCGCTGTACTCGCCACACGGATGGCTGTGGGTTTGAGCCCCAAACCTCCACCAATGCTTGTGGACCCATCCTCAGGTATGTGGATCAAAAAAGGCTTGGCTGTATAAGTTACTTGCTGGTTTGGAGGTGAGCTCAGTGTCTGGTCTTGCTGAAGTGAGTAAGAACTGACTGAGGGCGTTAGCCCAAGGTGAGTTCTTACTGACTGAGGCAAGACCAGACACTGAACTCACTGACATAAGCAGCATGTAACATTTTTATCACATACCAACTTGTTGCCTAGCAACAAGCAAATGACGTTCTGAAAAGTAGGTTTGAAAAGTAGGTTCAAAAAGTAGGTTCGAGTTTGAACTCACTTTTTGGCATATTGCCAGTGCCTTCTTGATTGTTTGGAGTAAGTTCGTAGTTTTAACTCACTTCTTTTTAGCCAATAAGATCAAGAGAATGCACCCCAGTATGTGATAATCATGCTGACCTCTATACAGTCTGCAGGTGTCACAAAAGAGGTGAATCTGTGGAATCCATTGCATTCAGGTGAGAAAGCACACAAACAAGGGATCTAACCTAGCTTTGAAACCCAGGACAGACACCACCAAAAGTCCAAAACAGGGGTATCAGTGGCCCCACAAAAAGGACTAGTGTCCTCCTAGTAATTTTTATCAGCAATTTAAATAAAATAACAAAGAGTAAAATGGCATGGCCAATCACATTGAACAGATTTTTTTGGAATTGCACGCGGCGTCCACCACTTTAAGATTTTAAGAAATAAATTCAAACTCAGAATATGCGGGCCAAATTCAAACTGCATACTTCAACTAATGAGTATCAGGTCATTAGCTTGTTCCAGGCACAATATACAAATTTTGTTTTATTAACATATTTACCTGACCATCTGCAATATCTCACACCCCAAAGTAATATTTTACATATTTGAGATTGAAGCAAGCATGTTTTTACAATACATATTGCAGATTGAAGATATCATACATGCACATTTTAACTACTTGTTGCACATGTTTAATTCAAACATGGTTAATTCAAAAGCACGGAAATTTCGGAATTCCATTCTGGAGTTAGATTTTCCACATTGACTCGACGTTAAAAATATAGATTTATCTTTAATCTTATAAAAAAAATCAGTTAACAACTCAAAGCATTTCTGGTTGTGTAATTCAAATATATCTTGCAACTTGAAGCCTTAATTCCGATTTACTTGCTATTTAAACTGTTTAACCTTAGTCCTTTCCAATATTTTCACACACTTGATTAACTGTTTAAAGTATAGGTTGAACATTGATTAGTCGACAATATTTAAAGTAAACACCCCAAAAATCAATCAAGAGATGTAATTTTTTTGCAGAATGTACAACATGTTGTTCAGAAAAATTTTCCTAAAACGTTTGGGAAATGATGCTCTTCGTAAATCATTGGAATAAAAAAGAAAGCTGCTTTCTCTTACAAGATGGATATTACTCGACAATAACTGCAATTAGATTGACAGTATTTTACACCGAGGGAAACACAATTAGGAAGTGTTCATTACATTACGGTACCCTCAGCCAGATGGGTCTTCATCCACATTTCTCCCAGTAATTTCTACTTTAAATTGTCTTGACGTGCGGATGAATAATACGACACCCTACAGACATATTGCAAGGAAAATTAAATTATGCAAATTACAAAAAACTGGTTGTTTTTGTTTTCAAATATTCTTAGAAATGTTTTGATTTGAAGATTTTGCTTGTTGCCTTAAAAGGTACTGTTAATTTTCCAATAGTTCGCCAAAAAGTCAAGATCTAAATGTCCTCATAAAAAGAAGAAAATTTCCCCCAGAATTGTGGGTGAAAACAAGCAACAACTTAATGTTTCTGAGACTTCAAGCAACCAAAGGTTTCAAAAAGCACTCTCAGCACTTTTTGTGCTGTCATAGTTTGTATTGTTACTTTTGATTTCTGAGTAAGACTAAAATTTATGCTTATTAGTACTGCTAATATCAGTACTATTTATCACTGTAAAATAAACAATACAGGTAAATGAAACTCTCTTACAATGCAACATAGGGAAATACCTTATGAGAAAGTACAAGTGTTGGGGACTTTCGTTTAGATAACGTCAGTGGTTTAGATGCAATGACAGTGATGTCATGTTCCCGTTGCGGAGACTTCCTACACTGCAGCCCTAAATAACATAAGTTTCTATTTGGGGAAACGACATATGAACTTACGTCTGATAATAAGTTTAGCCTTTCCCATGAGAAATGAATTATTGCAATCATAAAAGTGTAGATTTGGGTTGAACAATAGTCTCCTTTCCTACGACGACGTAAAAGGAATCCAATAAGACTAGATCAAAGAAACGAACGTCTAACAGAGAGCGTACAAAGTCCTCACACTGGGGCAAGAAAGCTTCTTATACTCATGAGATAAAGTTAATCCTTAGGAAATGATTCATATAGAAATAGACACAAAGACTTATTGTGGCACTTTTCCTTTTCCATCCCATCTATCAGTCAGGATTTATGCCCACGATACCTGTAAAGGTGTATTCATACATGAATGAAGGGGTATGTATAAGTCAAAGCGAAAGCGATTTCGAATAAAAATAGTGTTGTCGGACTCTTACCAAGAAATTGGCAATGCTTGAAGTTTGCATTGTGAAACTTTGAACAACAATTAGCCTGAATAAAAAGAGTTTCTCTGCATATCGTTGTCTCGGATTTGCAAGCAAAATTTCAGGAAGTAAAACTTAAAACAATGCAGCCCAATTCACGCAATATTGCTCTCACTATAGTTGGCTGTGAACACATCTTAAGACAACTGTAACTTTTGTGTTGCCATATTTTGGTCATTACGTGATGCTGTTGCTACTGTCGGAAATTACTTTATTGATCTGATGTGTTGCTCCATTAAAGTTTCATATTTTCATGTCGTCTGTCGTTGCGCCAGAAAAAGTTTTGATTGACACGAATAGTCTGCCGGAAGTGGAAACTAGACCAGTAGGCATCTGAAAGGTTCTAAAACAAGTATAGCTCTACCGAAGTGACCTTAGACTTTTAATGTGCCCAATTTACATGATTGTTGTGTTTGCGAGCAGCTAATTATCCAAGTGTCAGACCTTTTACAAGTCCACATTATCCTTATCTCAATATGTTAGACAGGGTTATACCCTCCACAGCAAACCAGTGACAAATAATGAGTCTGTTCACAAGTAAGGAAATGAGATAAGAATACTGTGGACTGTGGTATGTGTTCAATGTTTACTAAATTTGCAAGATTAGGTGCTCGCAAAAACAACAATCATGTAAATTGGGCACATTTAAAGTCTAAGCCTTAGACTAAGGTCACTTTGGTAGAGCTATAGCTAGGCTGTATGCTGTCAGGAACCCCTTGTGTGGCCCTATGAAGGGTTATATACCTTTGCCTTAGTGAAGCTATTGGTTATTATGTAATTATAGGTTGGTACTCTTAAGCTGTTGGTAAATGGTGCTTAAGTTATTTATAGCTATAAGTTAAGGGAGAGTGTGGTTTCCCTCTGGTTAAGTAATCATCCCTACGTTAAGGTAATCGTTTATCGGCAATGCAGTGGCGTATTCGACGCCATTCACAAATTAGCACAGTAATGAGATATCATCATTTTAGATAGCCTCTGCAAAGTTTCGTATGATTTAGGCTCCATGTTTTAAATTGGTTCCTTCACACTATTTGCTTTTTGCAGAAACAATCTGTTCCGTCACACTATTTGCTTTTTGCAGAAACAATCGGTACACTGAGGATATGGTTATTGGAGCTATTTTACCCAGGCTGGTCATTTCTGGAACAGTTACAAGGAGAGCAGTTGACACAATATTGCTAGAGTGTGAAAGACACTTTGGGTATCAACACTTCAACTGTCCTTCAACTGATTTAATTAATTAGTGACATTTACATTTCTTAATCTTAGTAAATACTTCTACCTTCCTTTAACATATTCTGTACATTTGCCTTGATTAACACAGTGCTGACGATTATTATTTACTACTTTGGGTTCAAAAACTAGGTAATTCTCCTCTATGCCTGAACTGTTATGGCAAAGATGTGAAACCTCTCTATTTAATTGGAAGTATTGCAGTTTCCTCATTTTATAAAGAACAATCTGTGAGCATACTCCTGATAACGTTTTTTACTACATTTGTATGACACCCAAACATAATACACCTTTTCACCTAAAGTAGAGAAAATAAAAATAATATTGTGTTAAAATGATCTGTAAGGTTGAAAATTATTCAAAAAAAAATGATTGAAGCTAAAAAGAGCCATATGTCAATAGTTTAATTGATATCTATTATTAGTATTAAATATAATATTAACATTAAGCTTATTCTACTGAATTACCTTTCACAGGGCAAGTTTATATGAAATATTGTTCATTTTTCACTTGTTTGTTATACTTTTCATCTTTTTGAATCAATTTTAAAAATGGTCCATGAAGGCACATGTTTCTGAAAATATAGGAGTAAATAATTTTTAAAATATCAATGTGTGACACTGACTGTTACATATTTTCAACTTATTTAATATATTGTAGCCAAATTGAGTAGGTAGTGAACTCAAATCTATGATATAGTCACCACCAGGCTATCACTTTGTTAGAGCAGACGTTGATTCACAAAAGCTTTGAATTGCTGCCCTACTTAGAGATGCTGCATTTGCTCAGCAGCATGATAAGTGGTTTCTGATATGTTAATGTTTTTTTAATATACCATCAAGGGAAGACAATTGAACTATTTCTTTGATGGCACCACACAAGGCCATTACATTATTAGCGCATTCAGACAGAGATTGGCGGGAACAAAATACTAATTTCGTTAGGGAGTGGGGTTGAGGAGTGGCGAGGGGTTTGGTTTTTAGTAGAGCTGTTTACAGCTCTTGCTCCTTAATTGGGAACATTTTTTGGTTTAAATCTCACAATATCTCACAAGATCTGAGAGAATTGAGAATATGGAGCCCTCTGATTGGCTGACACCCCCACCACACCACAAAAATACCACAAAGACACAACATGAAACAACAAGACACAACAAGACACCAAAAATAGATAACATTTGCAGTATAATTTCAAGCCACAAACCAGGCAATACATCACAAAGACACAATATGGAAGAACAAGACACCACAAAAAGACACAACAGGAAACAACAAGACACCATAAAAGGAAACCACAAAAAGATACCATGAACAGACACAACAGGAAACAACAAGACACCATGAAAAGACACAGCAAGAAACAACAAGATACCATGAAAGGACACAATGAAAGGACACCATGAAAAGACACAACAAAAAGATACTATAAAAAGACACCATGAAAAGACACAACAAAAAGATATCAATTCTTAACAGATTATCTTCAAACCTTCACAAAGTAGGGTTAATTTTTCAAGACAAACACAATGAGGGGAAACAAACTTATGTTTTAGGCAAAACTGTAAATTTTCTTCAAACCTGAGATATTTATCTTGATTAATTTTTAATGGATTGCCTTCAAACCTTCATGAAGTGAGGTTAATTTTTCAAGACAATCACAACAAGGGTAACAACCCTATGTTTTGAGCAAAACTGCATATTTTGGTCAATATCTCAATAAATTTTTAATGGATTGCCGTCAAACCTTCATGAAGTATGGTTAATTTTTTGAGATGCTCACAACAAGGGGTAACAACCCTATGTTTCAAGCAAAAGTGTATATTTTGGTCAATATCTCAATCAATTCTGACAAGACACCACAAGATAACACAAATAAGAAACAACAAGACAACACATGACACCACAAATAAGAAACCACAAAATATCACAAGACACTACATGATATTTACATGACACCATAAATAAGAAACAACAAGACACCACAAATAAGAAACAAGACACCACAAATAAGAAACAAGACACCACAAATAAGAAACAACAAGACACCATAAATAAGAAACTACAAGATACTGCATGATACCACAAATAAGAAACAACAAGACACCACAAATAAAAAAACAACAAGAAACCACAAGACACCACATGACACACAGATAAGAAACAACAAGACACCACATGACACCACAAATAAGAAACAAGAAGCCACAAGACACCACAAGACACCACAAATAAGAAACAATAAGACACCACACCACAAATAAGAAACAATAAGACATCACACCAAGCCACAAATAAGAAGCAACAAGAAACCACAAGACACAACTAATTACTACAAGACACCACAATTATGAAAAAAGAAACCACAAGGCACCATAAAATACCACAAGACACCATGTATATTTTGGTCTAATTGGCTAACTATTCAGTGAATACATGCTGTTTCTGTTTGGTGGTTCTGGTAGTTCTGGTATCTTATTATAAGAAACCACAAGACACGATAAGAAAAAACAGCTCTGCATGAAGCCAACTGGCTTTCTTGTTGAAATTTGTTCCCAGATCCAAAAATCACAATGTTGGTCTGCGGGTATAATCCACTTGAAATCCCCCTCCTCCTCCACAGTGACACATCTGGTGAAATTTGGGGCTGAATTACAGTGAATCTCGCATGAAATGTTGCTTTATGTTGAAGACTGTGAGGGGTGCCCCCCTCCCCCCCGTCCTGACCTGGCCGAGGGCAGGGATCGCTCTGTCCTGACCTGGCCTGGTGGGGTGCAGGGGGTACCCCAGGGTAAGCCCCCCCCCATCCTGACCTGACCGGGGGACGGGGATCCCCAGGGTGTCTCCCATCCTGACCTGGCCTGGAGGGTTCTCTGGTGTACCCCTCCGTGATTGGACAGCAGAGCAAACACTTGCTACGTGGCAGGAAGTGTGCCTATTACGGTTTCCTTTCATCTCCTTTCATCTTTTCATCTATTGTGTCTATGGAATTGTATTACCCCTTTGAAGTTTTATTGCCTTCAATTAGAGGGATTATAATAAGTTATCTTTAAATGAAGTCAATCAAAGTTCAAAGGGGTGATAAACAACACTGAGGCAAACTTTTCCACCAGTGGTTAGTTACCTGAGAAATTCCTACTGATTCAGTTTCATTAGACTATCTGTCGTTGTTTCTGTTTGTCCAGTTTTTACTCAAAATTGAATTTCATGGTTTTTGTTTTTGTTTTTGTTCCATTGTTCCACAAAATATCAGGTATTCTGAATACAATCCAAGGGGCTCAAAAATTGCGATTCAGTGTGAAGAAGTTGTGTTGTTCCACTAAATCGCCCTTTTAATTCAAATTTAAAAAAAAAAATTCTTCTTTGCCACTTTTTTTCCAATGTTGACAATCTTGGATGTTTACGTTAAATTGGTTCAACAGTGTTTAAAACAAAAAATAATAAATGTCGAAATCAGAAACCACGATTCTTAGAATTCTGGATTAAAAATATTACAATATCCCAGTTTTGGTCAAACTGAAACGTAGTCTCCAAGCCACCAAGGAAATAATGGGTGCCTATAGTTCATACGATTGCGTACTTCGTGCAATCTAGTTTTTCACGATAGGTATATCTGTCAGATCTGACAGATCATAAAAATGGATTTCTTCCCCTTGCTGTTGCACATGTTACTTAATGAAAACAAGTACACATATTCTCGCAGGAGTCAGCAATCTTAAGTTTTCCTTACTTATAAAATTTAAACTGTGATAATTCTCAAAAATTGCATTTTATTTCTTAGGTGGTGCTATTCGTAAAATTGAATTCCGCAAGAACCGGTATTCACGAATATTTAGGCGTTTTGAGATGAAATGAAATCTCTCTTGATTGAGAATAGTCAATCTAACGATAACTTCTTTTTTCCATTGATTATGATCGTAATGACATATTTTTATTGTCTAATTAAATTATTTTCTATTTATTGCATTCTTTTAAGTTTCCAATAGCAAGGTTTATTTGTGGAGGAAAGGATTAAGATGAAGGTTCCTTTTTTGTAGATCTATTGTTCTTCGTTCCGTTATAAATGTCGTTGTAATAAAGAAAGATTTGATAAATAACAATGCTTTTCCATTGTACTGAAGTCTAATTGCATAAAAAGAATGTTCTTTCCATTGTATCACCAAATCTAGTTCTGAAGTAGCAAATATCGCAGTATGAAAGAATTGTTTCTAACTTTATAGACAGTGTTGACAAAACTGCGTCTTAAAATATGTGCAAATGATTTCAGACTGAAATTAGTCATATTGAATAGTTTAGAAATATGTATCCTAATTTTTTTTTACATTACAAATATGTTTCAAACTGAGACAAAAAGTGCTCTGAAAAGTAGGAGAAAGCACATCTCACAGTAAACTACGTTACAGCTTCTGGGATCCCAGAAGAAGCTGTAGAATCCCGACTCTTGCCATATGTCTCACCCCTTGACCCGTCAGACCGAATCCTGGCGAATTCGGAATCGTGGCAAAAGTATATGGATAGTTTTGATGGCATTTAACATTAATTACTTGCTAAATGTTTCAACAGTCACATCACTGTATATTAATCTAATTTTGAAGTAGTTCTATTCTGGGACAACAAATTTTGCCAGTCCTGCCACTAAAAGTGACTTTCAAAAAATGAACTAGCGGAGAATAGCATGTTGGTGTTTCCCTGGAACTTTTTCAAATATTCAGTTCATTGTGCCAACACCTTTCACCATCACAAACATACTTCAACAAAGGGTAAAAATTCAGGATGAAGATGAAAATCGTTGTCTTTCAATGCGCAGTTTTTACAAACACACAATGTTGGCAATATTGCCATTATTGCACCAATTATTTGCACTAATTAGTTAGTAAATGTGAAATTACATATCAAAAGGCAGAGGATTACATGTCCAGTGGCGGATCCAGGATTCCAGAATGGGGGTGCCAACCCTGACTCCCCCTTAGGTCCGCCAGTGATTTCACGGTTACACACATTAATGGACTGGTTAATTTTGACCAAAACCTACTTTGTTTTTAATGGTTCAGGTAAAATGAAGTTGGCAATGTTTGCATTCTTGTATTGTGGAGAGTTTATGAAAAATTTTATTGGTGCATTTAGGGACCCATCGCCTCTGTGCCCAACTTTTTTTTTTTATTTTCTGCAGTTTTAGTTAAAATATCGATCCGATTTTTAGCTGATCTAATGACTAAAGTGCCAATCAGATCCGATGCAATCCAATTTGATGAAATTTTGATGCACCCAAGTTGAAGGAATGATATGTTTTACTTTTCTCTGTGTTTTTTTCTGGGGTTTTTTTTTTCTTTTTCTGTTTTTAGTTCTTTTTTTTCTTGACGTCACTGAATGAATTGATTGAATATCATTCAAATTGTTTTTATCCTATTGGCTGTGAATTTCGTATGAATGTACAATTATTGGTCTGTGTTTGGAAGACTTTCCTAGTTGCCTTCTCACAAAGAAAATTCCACAAATACATTTGGTCAGTATGAAATATTTTCGGAATTCATTGACAAACAAGTAAAAACTATTTACTGAGTGGCAACAGTACACCGTGACAGGTGCTAGATGTAAGAGCCTGTTTACTCTCTTACTGAGGATTATGACTGTTCATAATCATGATCATGATCATGTTTAAGAATGAATGAAAGGGTAAACATGAAAGACCTTCGACACGTCGATCGGCGCTGGACTCTAGTTCCGGGTTCAAATGTACTCACCACACAAATTCTGCGCTCAATTTGTAACATGCTCATCGTTGTCAATAACAGTGAGGCTCCAAACGTAAAAAGGAAAGATAAAAAAAAAGATTCCAATTTTTACAATTAGGACAAAATTTGATTTAAAAATTATGTCTTTGTACACTCAGAGTATTTATTCATTTGTTCGAAGATAGACTTGCCACACTAGAAATGTAATTAAATCCCGAGGACATTTTACGTGACGTTGGCTTAATTGAAAAATAAAAAATAAATTCTGTCCATGAGCAACTTCATCTTCATCTTCATCACAAAAAAATCTCCACAAAATTATCATTGCCAGAAATTCTTGTCGTTTGAAGACAATTAAATTGAGTTAAAATTCTCAAGACAGCTGCAGAGATGTTGATTGTAAGACCAAAATTCTTGGGAACCCTATGCAACTTTTCAGTCTCTTGTAACTAAATACAAATGACAATCTACTATTACAGGAAACAGTAAAAAGTAAGCACAACATAAAAATTAATACCCCAACAAAATACTGAGGACATTGCTCGCATTTGTTTTGCAAGGATGAAGAACAAGACCACCATGATGATGTACTGACATGCTGACACAACTACAAATATTTGTGAAATATTTTGCTCCTTCGTACATTAATTGACAGTTGACTAATATATCTGTAATTGGTGACCTCATTCGTTTCGAAACTTGCCAGTTTATGAACTAGTAAGTCGGTGTACTACGTCGGTAGTGAGGTCTCTATCCATTGGCGGATCTAAAGAGAGGCGCCAGGGACGCGTGCCCCGTCTGGATCCAAATTCTTTCACTTTCATGCTGTTTTCGGGAAAGATTTGGCCAAAGAATAGGTTGGCGCCCCCATCTTGAAGGTTGGTGCCCTCCCCCCCCCGATCCACCCCCCCCCCGCCCCGTCTGGGGAATTCCTGGATCCGTCACTGCCGAAGTAAATTCCAAAAATGACAAGATTGATGTCAGGCGTCACAAGAAGTCCAAAATAGGAGAACCAGTGGTCCCACAAAAAGTACTTATGTCCCTCCAAATTTCAGAAGGTTGATGTGAATGTTTGCCTTGAGGCCTTCAACAAAATTACTGTTACGAAGGCTTCTGAAATTTTATTTTATTAGGATAATCCACCAAAAATGAGATGGTGGACTCAAGTGAGAAATGAGTTTGAGGCGGAAACATAAGCTACCGTAAAGGGAAACCAAAAAAAAACGATATGTGTGGATCCAGTGCGGCGATCGGGAGGTGGGGGTGGGGGAAGAGATGTTTGGACAAGTCAAGTATATTGTGTGAACATTTCAGGGGATTTTAGTACTCAAACATCAGCTTCATTTGTAGAGATCCTTTCTTACTTCTAGCATTCGTAAATTTGGACACCAAAGATTGACAAAACAGTACGTTTGTACTTTGATCTGTACAATCATTATACCTTTTGGTCATCTAAAGTATTCATTTTTCTGGCACTGGAACAGGAGCTGGGAGAGCTATGTGTCCCTTTGCCCCACCACCCCCCTCCCACCTGGATCCGCTGCTGTAGATGCTTAATTTGTTCATTTAAAAAACAAATTCAATTTGTAAAATATTTCGGTGTAAGTACTGAAATGCTCTCTGACTCTTGACTGATAAGATACACGTTGGAACTTATGAAGATTGGGAAGAATTTTCACATGGGGAGAACTTTCGAGTTAACTCGTTTCGCACAAAACATGACACAGACACAAAATAATTACTAACTGTGTCTCTATCGGTCATCTGGACAGATTCACGAGAACACGAAAAATGGTAGCTTATTTACAACCAAATATGGTCATAGACCACATCATCGTTCACAGTAAGGCGAGGATTCACCCATTTCTTGTCCGAATGTTTCTGAGTAATCCATTTCTACGCAGCGTGTCAGATGCCAAAAGCTGGAATTGAATTCCCTCGCAAGGGACAGCATACTGCAGAAAAATTGTCGTCCTTGTTATTGTGCAATACTGCTACTTTTAAGTAAATCTATTCCCCGTTGTAGGTTGACACTTTTCGGTCATGTACATGTAACTGAAAGTGAGAAAATTACATCAGCTTCATTTGCTTCATGAATGAATGTTGAAAATTATCACTGATGAACACTAAGAACGATCATTCGTCAAGAATAGTCATAAATCAATACTTAAAAACTTTTAACATCTCTGTCTTTTCATCCTTGCAAGTGATTAATTTGTTGAAATTTTACAACCTTTTGTCACTCTACTTCAATGCAAAGACAATACCAATAAACTTGAATTTTAACACTGTTAAAATTCATAATTCCAACATAAAAAACAACTTTATCTTGTATCTCATTTGAAAGGGCATGCGGTCAGTATCTTAATAATGTTAAAACTTAAGAATACAACAAAATTAGTAAATTAAATGAACCAAACATCATATCTATTGATGTTTTCTACACTTACGCTACAACAACGTAACCACACATTAATTGTATTACTTAATCTATTATCTTTATGCCAATTATTTTATGCAAGTATACATTTCTTTACCCAATCACTGAACTCAACTTCTATTTTTGTCTTGGTTTTTTCCACCTCTTCTACTTTTCACTCATTCATTTACCATAGTATCAATGCTTCTCTGTCTCACTCAATTTGATTTTTGTTTCTTACACTTGTACGTCACAACATCCATCCCTTCTTTGTTTTCACATGGTTTAACTTCAACCTCACCAATATCTAGCTTTTAAGCAACAATTTCATGACCTTCACCAGAAAGAATGATACCAATGTTGGTCTTTGGCCTCCCTTTAATCAAATTGTTGAGTACAATTCTTATCTGTGAAAACTGTCTACTCTCTATCAGTTTTCAATTCTTGCCTTTGCCATATGAGTACTTTTGAATCAAAACAACCGGGTGGTATCTAAAATCTAAAATTTAATAACTTTAATGTTTATTATTAATGTGCCAATCAAACAACTCATTTACTACAACAAATTCACCCAATAATGTTATTAAACTATCACACCATGTAGCAAGGCAAAAACATTTTTTTATGACCCTAAAACAAATCTTCTTTATTATCCAAATTGCCAACATTTTGTTGACTTGTACTGGGCTTTTGTGTAATGAGTGAGTCATTTCCTTCATCCTCCTGCAATGAAAATATATCTAGTTTCAATTATATTCCATAATACTATGATGTTAAACACACTATAACACACACATACATACTCTATTGAACTAACTTCCAAACTAAACTTTTTCATAGATCTAAATTGAGCACGAAAGAAAAAATAAAAATTTAAGCAGAGGAGAACTGCGAGTTCTATTCCAGGAGTGGGGAGTAACAGCAGGGGTGACCCACATGTGCAGACATGCCTAACTCAGGATAAAAGCTGCCACCTAATTGGTCAAAATTTTTCAATATGGCAGAAAATGTAAGAAGTTATTTGATTGGTTAATATTTCAATATGGCTGCTGCTTCCCTTCATCTCCTTTCATCTATTGTGTGAATGAAATTTTATTACCCCTTTGAACTATAATTGCCTTCAATTAAAGATAACTTTTATAATCCTTTATAACCCTGTCTCAAAGCTGTTA
Organism: Haplosyllis leylae; assembly: GCA_038406175.1. Taxonomy (NCBI): domain Eukaryota; kingdom Metazoa; phylum Annelida; class Polychaeta; order Phyllodocida; family Syllidae; genus Haplosyllis; species Haplosyllis leylae. The sequence goes on along the minus strand of JBCAUG010154177.1, from coordinate 11,441 downwards.
CTGTTGCTTGTTGTCTCTGCTTGTATGCAATGGCCTTTCAGGACCAACACACCCTTCCAAAGAGAAATATTCTCTCTCTCAAAGCTGTTATCATTGCTTGTTGTCTCTGCTCGTATGTATTGGCCTTTCAGGACCAGCACAGCCTCCCAAAGAGAAGTATTCTCTGTATCAAAGCTGTTATTGTTGCTTGTTGTCTCTGCTCATATGCAGTGGCCTTTCAGGACCAGCACACCCTCCCGAAGAGAAATATACTCTCACAAAGCTGTTATTGTTGCTTGTTGTCTCTGTTCATATGCAGTGGCCTTTCAGGACCATCACACCCTTCCAAAGAGAAATATTCTCTATATCAAAGCTGTTATTGTTGCTTGTTGTCTCTGCTCGTATGTATTGGCCTTTCAGGACCAGCACACCCTCCCAAAGAGAAGTATTCTCTGTATCAAAGCTGTTATCATTGCTTGTTGTTTCTGCTCATATGCAGTGGCCTTTCAGGACCAGCACAGCCTCCCAAAGAGAGATATTCTGTCTCAAAGCTGATCATTACTTGTTGTCTCTGCTTGTATACAGTGCCCTTTCAGGAGCAGCACACCATGCCAATGCAAAATATTCTCTGTATCAAAGCTGTTATCATTGCTTGTTGTCTCCTTTCAGGACCAGCACACCCTCCCAAAGAAAAGTATTCTCTCTCAAAACTGATCATTGCTTGTTGTCTCTGCTCATATGCAGTGGCCCTTCAAGACCAGCACACCCTCCCAAAGAGAAATATACTGTCTCAAAGCTGATCATTGCTTGTTGTCTCTGTTTATATACAGTGGCTTTTCAGGACCAACACACCTTCCCAAAGACAAATTTGGTCAATTATTTTCAAATACAATAGCAAAATGAAAGCAGCCATTTGATTTGGCCAATATTCCAATATGGTGGTAACATCCAATATGGCTGCTGCATTCTTAATGATCAATTATTTTCAAATATGATAGCAAAATGAAAGCAACCATTTGATTGGCTAATATTCCAATATTGTGGCAACATCCCGTATGGCTGCTGCATTTTGATTGGTCAATTATTTTCAAATATTCTAGAGTCATAGCAATTCCCATTGAAATAACATTGCAGATTAGTTATATGTAGTTGACACCTGGATGAACGTTGCCAACTACATATTACTAATCTGCAATGTTATTTCAATGGGAATTGCTATATTCAATACTGAAAATAAAATTTTAAAAATGCACACCAAAGCTATCCCTTCTCCACCTTCTCCTGGTAAAATCCAGGATACGCATCAACTAATTGTTGTTTCTTTGTAGAACAAGCTATGAACTACCCACCTTTCCACTGGAAACTTTTTTTTTTGAAAATCAATTCATGTGATACAGTCACTGGCCTTTGTTTATCCTGGATTTACTGGGGGCAGTTGGAGGGAGAGAACGGATATCTTTTGGTGAATTAATAATTACTAATTCACTATCCTTTCATGAAGAAGACTTTCACGAAAACGAGTCTCGTGTTTAAGGGTCAAAATGCACTTTTGTTTTCGAAATAACCGATTAGAAAGTCTTCGAACTTGGTTAACTACCTGTAATCAAATGGAAGCCACTAACCGTTCTTGTTCCTGAGACATCTCGGCGTTAACTTTTATCACTCTTTGTGATATTTGAATGAGTAAATTCATGTTGAATTACATTTATCTCTACAACTAACATGAGGTTACGAAGTACACACGCAACGGTACATCTTTTTGTACCGCCTTTGATGTAGTTTGACCGCAAAAAGTGAAGTTTTTAAGTCCTGTTTCATTTAATCAGTTCCCGCTACATACAACATACGCTGTGTATATTCTGTCGAATGAATCTTAAAGCCATAAACGAGTGTCCTTAAACAGAAACAATCTGGGTTGTCCAATCAATGACGATGTCCTCTCTGTGACTGAGTACTTCCTAGAACTAATAAATTATCCAGAAAGTGTGGAAAAAAGGCAAAAAGCACAAAAAATGGTAGGACATATTGATTCGTATTGCCGACGGAGTAACATGCGATCACACACATTGTCATGCAATTTCTGAATTCTAGTGAATAAGTTGAGCCAGTGTAAAATAATTTACCATCATAAATAGTCTATTTGAACACAGCCGAAAAGAGCAAAAAATGAACTACACAAGGATGTGTCACTTCCTGCAGTTTTTACCTGAGACGCGTTGTGCAAGTCTTCACCAAAGACATTAGCAATGTGAAGTTTCAATTTCCAACTGTCTTTGATTCGAAATTTAAGGAAAAAAATCATGTTCTGTTTTCAACTTAGAAGTATATTGATCATTTTTGTTGAATAGATAATGCGCAATATCTTCACCTTTCTGCACCCGATGTTGTGTCACAGCTCATAATATACCTTCTGCGACACTGCGACACTGAAAGGTAAGATCTCAATTGCAGCTTTTGTTCTTTAGTCTCTTGTAGATCCACACATAAGTTTTTATATCTGTTTGATCTCTGTGTGTACGTCTGCAGGATAACAGTAACAGGTGATGGTTATGTGTGTCCTCTTTTTGTTTGTAACAATAATAACAGTATATATGACCAACTTAAAATCGGAGTTTTTCTCCTTATTTGCCGGAAGTGCCGAATTTATCAAGCAAAACAAACGTATCTTTTTATTTACAATTTAGGTATAGATTCAGGTTCTTGCTGTTTTATCAAATAAAGATCGTCATTAAGTGATTTGCACGCAGAGAAATATGAAATTCATACGGCAACCAAGAGACTATTTTTTGTATTTAATGGGCTTCATTTAATCCGTAATATACAATAATAGTGTATCACAAATTGACTTCAACAAATTGATGAAAAGGTCAACTAAAAGAGCGAGAATAAAGTTGACTGTTCAAAGTACTTTGTCAAAGTGTAGTACACAGATATATATGTGATAAATTATTACAGTGTATAATAATCTGCAACACCATTAAGCGTATCACAATCACATTCTTGTTTTTTTAATCAAAAACATCTAATAAAGGATAGCGTCTTGCCGTTTTATTAGGAGTTTTATGGAAAATGGCGCCATATTTCTTTCATTAATTTGAGAGAGAAAAAGTGTTTTCAACTGTTAGTGTTACAGCGAGTGGGTAAAAACAGCAATGATTCTTGTTTGGGCAAAAAGTAAGTCATCATTTTGATGAAAGATGATAATATTTATCTAATTTAAACAATTTGGAAAAAGACACGGAATAATGATGGTCGTTATGGTATTTTCTTTGGGTTCGTTTCAAGGAAGAAGTACAAGGGGCATTACGCACCTTGGTGTCATGAACAAAGTTCGACGTGGTGCGGCGCCAAACCAGCGGCTGTGCGCAGGCCTTGCCTGCTCACTCCTCCCGGAGCTTTCCACCTTCAGCCGCCATGCTTGACTTTCCAAGACAAAAGGAGTTAAAGGACCCGAGCGAGGGCGTACCGTAAATAAGATCCGGTACTGCACATATAGGCACACACAGTGTGATTGACACTGAGCACAGAGGCATCGTTAAAGGACACACACTGAGTGTGTACAGTTAGCGAGATTGTTTTCTTTGCATATTTTTTAACGAATCCTGCTGTTGCTTTTTTTCCGAGCTGAACCACTGAAGCGATATAATTTCAGTTTTAAACAACAACAAATCAGACCCGTTCCGATACGATGTGGTTACCCGTGAACATATAAGAATAGATCATTCTTGCGAATTTCACAATATTGTTTATTATCCACAATAGAATTTAACAAGTACCGCCATGAACTATAGTTACACATAATGTGCACGCAACAGGAAAAGTGAATTATGTGGATAAAAAAACATGAGTCACTATTACTAAAACCTAAATGTCTTGTGGTTTGCGGCACTAAAACAAGAGACACGCCGGGAAGGATCGAGATAGAGAAAAGAGAGGAAAAAATAATCATTTCATGATCAGGACTTCGGAAGAGAAAGGTGAGAGGCGTCTTGAAAGAAATACACGTGTAATATACACTTTAGTCACCAGTCAGTAATAAGCCCGAGAGCCTTAGAGGATATACGTACTTTTGTAACAAAGACTGCAACCAATTAGCATTGATTTGATCGATTTTCGGATGAACAGATCCTGCTCGGACCTCTTCCGTGAAAAGTAGTCAGTAGAGGATTGTAGGGAGGAGTGATTGGGGGGAGGGGGTGATTACGAAGAGGATTCGTCACCTAAAGTTGCATGTCACTCCCATCTTACTCGCCGCAATGGATATAATCCATCAAGGACTTTCATTCATTCGCTCGTTACACCTTGAACAAGAAACGACCAGTTTGTTGATTGGAAGTAGACATTTAGCCACATATTATGCGCACAGGTAAATGTTTCTCCTCGACTATGCATGCATTCATCTCAAAACTGTATCCGGATTGAGAATCCACAAAAACCACAGCGTCAGGTGAGAAACGCATAAAAAGACGATGCTTCGCCTTGGATCCAGGAGCAGAAAAAACCGGAAACTTAGAAGATCTGATCATCCAGTATGAATCATAGGACAGAAAATAGCCACAACTCCTTCGTTTACGATGGGTAAGTAAGACAAATAGAATTTTATTATCCAGTATTTAGTCTTTTGTGTGGGAATTGCAACATGCTTCTTTGTGCTTTCGGTTTCCCTCCATTTCTCTCAACTGCGTTTTCATAACACATGATTGAGATCCCATTTATCGCTCAAGCCCACATTTTGCAAAAGGATTGATGAAGTGGTCAGATTTTAATCAATTCAAGAACGGATGAATAAAAATTTTATGAGCAGTAAATGTGCAATTGATGTGCCCTATAGGTTGAGTTAACATGCCACAAGTGATTTCCATTAGAGCCTAATCTAGCAGGCTGGATCTTGGGGAGTGTATTGAATTCTGAATGACGCAATTGCGTCTTAAAGCATCGCAAAGGTAAATATCTTTTTCTTATGTAATTTAGAACAAAAAGTGGAAGCTAATCTCAAATTGAGTGACAATGATGACATTATCATTTAGTATACAATTACATCCATGATTTCGGACCAATACTTGAACTCGAGCCAAATATTTTTTTCAAGGAAACTGCGTCAAAAATAAATATTTGCATTTTTAACGTTGTTTATGTACTCTGGGACTTCATTTAGCCGCAATGAGCACTGGTTATTACCCAACAGAAATATTATCTGTAAAAAGTCCCTTTGAGGAAAATCGATCGTTTAAAATGAAACAATAATCAAACTCCGTTCATGTTGAATACGTGTTAGGTAGAGAGCCCCTGATCCAAATATAGCCGTATTTCACCGGACTAGGTCCTGTTCCTATTGATTTTTGGCCATTTCTGGTTTGGCCACACAAGAGACAAACAACTTCAATTAGGTCGGGGAATCCCCCTACCTGGGAATTGCTAAATGTTTCTTGGTACACCTAGCTTTGGGTACATTTACCTAAATTAGGCCAAAAAGACATTCATTGCTAACAAAATACCTAGAAATCCATTTGTAAACGAATATCTGAAGAGTTAAATAAGCTTACAATAACTATTTGAGATCTCGCAAGTAGTGAGCCTCATCAATTCTGTGTCGTATGTCTCCTGAACAGGAAAGTTCTAAATATAGTTCTAACAACACATGTGGAAATCAGCTGATTTCAGTTCATGTTTGAGAAAAATGTAAGTTCTGCTATTTTTTTCTGTCAAAAAAATGACTATGTGGCATTATTTCATATTCCACGAACTCCTATGCACATTTGCATCTTAACCATATATAGCTAAAAACAGTGAGATGCAGTATGTTGGTTTCTAATGAATCTAAGACTAATCGCAAATTGATCTGAATAACATTCAGGATGAATTTTGGGTAAACATCCATTCGCAAAAGTTCGGCCTGAATCACTCGTATATGTACGTAAGGGAATGATCGAAAATGAACGTCACTGTGTAGGCGAGTGGTCTAACATAGGACTGAATAGGGTTAAACAAAAACATTACCTTTCACAAACGTCAAACTATTTAGTCTATTTCTTTGCCTTTCCTAGAACTAGGATTCGGAACGTATGTGATATATGGGTTATCTCTACAAAAGATCATGATAAAATGCGTATGTGTGACTTGTTTTCACACAGGTTTGAAGTGTGACTGGTCCCATGCTCATTTTTATTTATGACCTCTTGTTATTACGAAGCAAATAATATATACAGAGTGCATAATCCATTCAGAACTTGTTTCGTGTTTATCAGACTATTTATATCCTTCTTTACGCTTTTATGTTTGTAATTTAGGAGCATTGCCATGTTCAGTGGACAAGTAACAGGATCTTTATTGCCCTTTATGCAAATAAAAAAGCACTGCGTGTCTCCCATGACAGATCCACGAACACCCCCAATAGTTGACGCCCCCTTACCACTCTCAAGATGATCGATTTCCAATCGATTATGAAGAGGATAAACTTCGTTCTTTAAGACTTCCTTTTGCAAACAATTAGCCAAATTGTCATGAATGTGGTTTCAAAACAGTTTTGAAGCTGAGTCATTCCAAGCCTGATTCACTCGAATCCCTCTTTGGTTTTCCTTGTGGCAATTTTCAAAATATTCAATCGTTCATTTAATGTTTTAGTCGGGCGCGCGTTCATGAGGGCAGGCCCCACCCCATCCCACCCGATATTGGTGGAAGACTCCCCCCCCCCCCCCTCCCTTCCTGAAATCCTGGATCTGCTGCTTGTGAACAAATTTTGACAATATTCCGTGAAAAGTTGTGCACATTATTATCCATAAAATTATGTGCAAATAAAACAACAAATGTACACATATATCATTTCAAATTTTGAAACGTTACATAAAGATCAGTAAAACATTGTACCAGTTTCAATTCTGAAAATTTCACAAAAAGTTCAGTATTTTTTTCACAGGTTAAACACCATTCTGCGCATAATCAACATGCCACAAAGATAACTCTTTTTCAACTTTCAACTAATAAATAAACGAGGCGCCCCCGAACGGGTGGTCCCCGGCATCACCAACCCCAAAATTCAAAATATATACATTTATTTTATTTATACTTTTATTACATGGGGGGGAGGGTGGGGGTGGGGTAGGGTGTCATCCCAACTTTTGATGCTGAGTCCAAAACTGCCTAAACCCCAAGTTCCCTTTGTCTCCATGGGAGTGGAGAGATTGTATGTTCCAAGCTTTGCTTAAATTTTCTAAGTTTTTTGACAAAAAGTATGCTGTTCCGAGATGCTCTGGTCGAATACAGTGTGGTCCCGTACGCTATGTGTACGTGGGACCATACTAAATTTAGATCATGGGGCGTGAAAGGATGTTTGTAGATACCAAGCACTATAGGACTCTCTCTGAATCTTTGGTGGAAATAAAATCTGAGCCGTTAATTATTTTGCTTGCGACCTCGCTTCAACCCCCTGATTATATCAACATAACAGGCTTCAGATCGTCCAACCACATCATCCTATTTACTGATCTTGCTTTTGTAATACTTGTCAAATATTGTTGATTTGGACGCCTATCCTTCTCACACAACGAACCTTTTTCCGCATGGTGCTCGGAAATCACAGAATCACTAATGCGGATCAGAAAGTATGCAATAGAGAGGATTCTACGGTAGCGAATCCATAAATTCTGAAGGGAGTATTTTTCTTCTGTGGATGACTGTGATTTAAATTTTGTTGGGTCAACAAATCTGTTAAAATGAATTATGCAGCAATTTATATCTGTCATTTGTCCCCTGTTGTGGAAACAGGAGTGGGAGGGTGTAAGGACAGGAGTGAGGAAGCTATCTTACTTGTTTAGTTTTAATTAAGCAAGTAAACATCTTATAGAGTTCATGTTTCCTGGTCCCACATAGTTTCTTGTTGATGATTATTTTAATCATCAGACTGTGTTTGGACCATGTGACCTTCGTCATAAGGCACAAAAGCTGAGAGGGTAAGTTTCAATCGTGAATTTGTGACGAAAATAGTTTTCTTTCATTTGAAGGATACATTCTGTTCTCATTGTGCCCAAGTCTTTCGTTTCACAAGATGATGGGTATATTGCACTGACCCAGAAGAATTTGCATTGCAACACTTTCAGCATTTACCACATTTGGTCATCAGATCTCTCAGGTGAGATCTGCATTGAGCGGGGTATTTTGAAGGACTCAAATCCAAAGTTCTCCATGAGAAGTTCCGATGGGGGAGGGGGGTCTTTTGGGGTCTGAGACTTCTCATGGATAGCTCTGGCTTTAGATCTTGGCAGTGCATAACCCCCCCCCCCCCAGATTACATGGAAAACGTTACAGTTTATCCAAACGGACATAACACAGATAGCAGATTTGTGTCACAGCACACTTTGGTCTGATGAATTCTGCAAGTCCCCTGTGGTGGACTTAAAAATTAAAATTCCCAAATTCAAATAATATCAACGTTTGCTACTGATTTGGGACCATGTTCAGTTCAAAAATTGTTTTCCAACACGTCGTAGACATTAATCAGCAGTATGATCAGCAAGTTTACTAATGACTTTCATTAATCATCAGTGAAAATCACGAACACATCAGCTGATTGACCAATATTAACTTGGCTCATTAGGCTAAATTGTGACCAGTAAGCAACTGGCAAATGCACCTATAAACTCTTATGCAAAAAAGACTGTTCTTACTTAACTTTATTAATCTACTTTTTGCAGCAACTTTCATGCCTGAGTGGATTATTCGTAATCTGGTAATTCCCCAAAGCCAAGGTTGCATTATGATTAGGCTAACAAAAACGTGTGGTAGGAAAATGACTAAAATGTTCTTTGAAAATAAAATGTAGGATGAGTTGCTGCACACAAGCACTGACAAAGAATATGATGGGGCGTAACCAACTTATGGATACGCTTCTGTGTATAGCCCAATGAATAATTACCGCCTGCATCGGAAAGTTGCCGGAAGGTAATGTTTTTGATCGTGCGTGGTTTGTACGTGTGTCCTGTGTCTGTCTAACCTTCCGAAATCAAGGTATTTGAATCAGCAGCCAAAAATTTTACTTTCATTATGATGAATAAATTCTGGTGTTAACATATCTAATTTTTTTCAATTGAAAACGTTTATGGTGGAAACATGCTGACTATCAAAACTTTACATTAAACAAAATGTTTTGCCTATCTTAGGAGACCTTTGTCTTCATCCATTCATTATTTTCACAACTATATTTTAGATTATTAGTCTACTGAAATTTTAAACAAAATCTTATATTTATTGACTGATAAAGTTAAATTTATTTACTGCAAGTCCATCTGGTACCTGATAAATATTTTGTTTTTGTCCCTTTGCTTGACTTTTCTGCCCTGCAAATCATAAATGCATATCAGTGCTGAATTATTCATACTAGTTACACATACCAGGATGCTACTAAATTTCATCTGTTTATCGATGAATCCTTTGTTGTTCCCCCTGTTAAACTGTGCAGTTTTTTTTCTTTCACTTTTTGTAATTGATTGAGCGAGTCGCCTTGCCAGCTGTTCCAGCTTACTTTGAAACGGATTTAAATTGTACATCGCCAATTTGGTAACTGAATGTTCAAAATCGTCTCGCAGATGTCTGTAATTTAATGCACAATTACTAGGAAAAATACTATCACCAGTACTTGTTAAGTCAGTTGGGTCCTATTATCAACCAGTTTCTTGGTAAATCCATCTATCTCCATCTGTCCTTAATCGTCGGCGGATCCAAGGAGGCCCGCTCTGACTCCATTTTTTTAAAATCTTCATGCGGTTTTTGGGAAATTTTGGGTAAAATAATAGGTTGGCGCCCTCAGCTGTCTATGATTTAGTGGTAGCCCGGTAGCGTAAGGCTACCAGAAATGAGCTCGGGCTACCTGATTTCTGAAGCTGGTAGCCCAGCTGGGCTACAAAGAATTTTCATCCAATTTAAGCACATCCTGCATGAAAATTTCTTTGCTAGTATAATTCTGCTACTGGGGAGTTTTTAATAGTATAAGATCCCAATCTATCCCCACACTCACTTCAATGAATTCCTCGGACTACCTGAAATATGACTTGGGCTACCAGGATTAGTAGTGGCCACCAGAGTATTTTTCTTAAATCATAGACTGCCTCACCTTTATGGTTGGCGCCCTCTCCTCTGGAAAATCCTGGATCCGCCACTGTAATAATTGTATCTCTAGCAGTTTCCCTCTCTTTGTCTCTTCACACACACATGCACACAGAGACCACATGTATTTTTAACTTCTGGGTGTTTTACAATGGAAAAAATGAAAGCAATTGATGAGGGAGTGAACAATACCCACCGAAAAAGCTCTGTATCAACATGATCATTTTTCACCATCAAGGCGTACATGTCCTATGCAAGGAATTTTTGTCACAAATACTTTTACCGAAAAACTTGTTTGTGTGCTTACTTGTTCTGTTTATCAATCAATGAAATTCATAATCCTTGATGCATCATCTTGTTTGAGTCATTTGATGCATTGATCCATACCAAAAGTGAATGCAGCCATGATAATGCTTGTTTGGACGTGCTGCCATCTTTTGTGCTGTATCAAAGAAATTAGATTAGTCATTATGGCTCTATCAAATACATCTCTGCATCCGCAGCCGAAATTTTTCCTGGTGATTTTTGGGTTCAAGTCCAGTAACGTGTTGAAAACACCCCTGGTTCTTTTTAATAATTAGAAGTACGATATTGTTTTACAAGACCTAATTTTCAGATTTTTTTTCAGACTAATAAGATAAAGATTCTTGTTCAAATGTGCAAAAGGTTCAACAAATAAAAGTACATGAGTGCCAGCCTGAGGAAAGCGTCATTTCAGAAACCACATCCTAGTTTCTTAGAAAGAACTCGACCGATATGCAAACCGCATTTTAGCTCAATTGCACATGTATCAGTAAGCCCGTGTGCAAGGGATAATGACAGCGTATGGAGACTTTTAGGGATTTTATACGTTATGAATGAACAACTGTATAGCAATGGCCTCTGCTGGATCTTGACCATATGTACACTTTCAGAAAAGATGTTTCAATGAAATATCTTACACATAAATGGTTCCAAGGTTGGCTCCTTACATTCACTGTAGAGTTACAGACATATGTGCATCTCAAAGAGCAGGTTCTAAGCTTTAATTTGGTGTCTCATATGTGAGAATCGGTTAAAAACTAACATCTGGAGAGCCATTTTTCTAATTTTCATCCAAATTATGACACGGCAATTGTATATTTGCAATTAAGGACACTTCCCATTAAAGCTTAGAACCTGCTCTTTGTGCTGCTATTCTTTGTGAACCTCCTCGATGTTGCAATATCAGTTCAGAATTTAGATTCTCATTCTATGTGTGAATGTTTATGTTTGGGATACAGACCCTTTCTTTGTTTGCTCAAGTTACACCCCTTGTGATGCCTACCACAGCTTGCTCTTTGTGTCAGTTTAAGTTATGAATTCACACATTCAACATGTAGCTTTTT
>JBCAUG010154066.1:0-13701 GCA_038406175.1 Haplosyllis leylae | reverse complement strand
TCTACTGGTTTTACTGACTAGTTGTTCTAGATCACACCTGGTATTCTACTGGACTTACTGACTAGTTGTTCCAGATCACACCGTGCATTCCACTAGTTTTACTGTCGGCGCGATGCTCGTGGCTTTACTTTCTGCATCTGCCATTGACATGTGTACGTTGATTGCGACCAGTGTGAATGGGCCCTGACAGTGAAAAGGCGAACATTCGCCTTCGCACATACATCTTCAACATCAAAAAGGCTGTTAGAGATCTTCCATGCGTTTAGTGTTGAGGAAATACCGACCAGTCCTCGGAGCCCTGGGTTTTCCCGGCAATGGGCAATGAATAGTAGTCAAAACGAAAATCAAAAGGACGCCATGTTATATGGCACTGATTGTTGGAAGTGAATGTTCATTTCTGACTTGTTTGTGTCAAACATCACAATATTGTCAAGCATAAATTCTGCTGTTGAAAGTTACGTCCAGGCAACTTTTGAGAAAATTTGCAAAGTGATAGGTTGGTGCTCACAGTTTTGAGAAATCCTGGATCCGCCACTAGTTTTCACAGCCAGAAAACAAGCAAGGCAAACAAGGACAAGGAGAATCCGAAGAAATCCTGTGCTGGAGACTTCTGGGGCTTTAAACGGATAAATCTCCCGATCTGCACTAACAAACATTAACATTACTGGACCTATTACTTTTTCTCCCGTTCATCCTTTCAGTTACCATGGAAATTGCCTGGTTAGTTTTGCTTCCCTGACGAGCCTTTCCTATTTCAGTGATTCCGGAATTTCCGGGCACAACTTGCACTCGCCGCGGAGTTCAGATGTAGCAACGTCTTTAACAGTTTTAAAAATATAGCATTTCCGACTGATCTCTGATACTATACCTGGTATAAATGTTACCCCTGATAACATTAGCATTTCATAATAAAATGAGCGTCACAGAAAAGACTTCAGATACGTCTTGATTTTCACAAGACAGGACTTCCTCAGTAACATCTTAATTATCAAAAGAGAGGCCTTCACCAGTTACACCTTAGTTATCAAAAGAGAGGCCCTCCTCTGACACGTCTTAGTTATAAATAGAGAGGTCTTCGTCAGTTGCGTCTTCATTATCAAAAGACAGGCCTTCCTCAGTTACAGTTAAGTATAAATAAAGAACCTTCCTGGTTAAAAGAGCTTTTCTGAATTACGTGCTTAATTATCAAAAGAGAGGCCTTCCTCAGATAAGTTTTTCTTATCAATACAGAAGCCTCCCTCAGTAACTGTTACGTCTTGATTTTCAAAAGATATCGTTGCTGAGTTAAGTTTTAATTATCAAAAGAGAGGCCTTCCTCAGTTAAGTACACAGACATTTGGGAAGAAAGGAAATAATAATGCCATTAGACATACACCGTCCGACGGCAGTGCAAATATTTGCTCAGATCTCAACGGAAAGGTTCATCTCATTACTATTCCTGTATCTGTCTCGGGAAATGTTTATCTTCTTTCTATTTCCGTACGTGTCTCAAGAAATAATCTCCTTTGCAATATTTGATATGACAACTTTCTTCTCCCCTCCTTTACTTCTCATTACAAGCTTTGATAAAAAGTTCGGATATTACGTATTCGTGACGGGAATCTGTCAACGTTCCGCATATAACGGGAGACTTACGGTCGAATAACATACAATATCACACTTCAGGGGACATTCCCAGAGCTTTGACAAAAAGTTCGTTTGGAGTACAGTGAAGTTAAGTAGAAAGCCGTCAAACCTGTAGCGTAACTGTTCGAAAGCTAAAAGCGACATTTGAAAAAGACGTTATGTGATAAGTCTCGCGAGATTTTGCGTTGTTTAGAATCTAAAGAACGCGTTGTTTGACCTAAAGTCTCATACTACTTTCTCGCATCCTTTCAAATGCTTGTTGTCTGTGCAGCATAGCTGTGCATGCATGCAGCTGCGCCAAAAAAAGATAGAAAAAAGTTCTCGGGACATTGTAACGAGACAACACCAACATAGGGAGGCAATTTCTCTTTTCTTTTTCTTTTTTTTTTTTTGCAGCCATTTATAGAATAAAGCACGACAAACAACATTTAGATCTCAAAGTGAAAAATAGTCAGGGAAATTTTTACTTACATACGCCAATATATTCTGTATGAGGCCGCATTGCAAAAAATAGAAAAGAGAAATTGTTTCATGAGAATTAACGTTTAACTGAACGAAAATTTGGTTACACAAAGTGAACAGCTGTCTCCGCTAGGTTTTAAGGTCAAAAGTATCGATAGCGCCGGTTATTAACGGGACCGATTTTAGTAACGTTCCAACTGAAGACAACGTGTCAAAAACTCGTAAAAAACTACCCAGCCAACATCATCTCGCATTTAAGAAAACTTTTCCAAGAAAAAAAAAACCTCGGGCAAAAAATAAAAAGGCAATGCAAATTTCCCTCTGTCTGTGTGTGTCACAATAGAATCAAAGAACAATCCATTTCCCATCGCTTTCTGCATAACTACCCTTGTCATTCTTACTCTCAGATACATCAAGATACCCAAGGGTCCCCTAGGGAGCTATCTTCTAACATTGTATCCTATCAGTGTTTCTACGGGTCCCCCAGGGAGTGATCCAGGGAACTCACTTCCCATGTTCAAGTAAGGCACTTCCTGTTCTCAAACACCTTGCAGGCTCTTTGGATGCTGATCTATCAAATTCCACTCCCACTGGATGTCTCTTTGAAGCCTGTAGTATTGTTCATTCTGTTACCCCAAAGACAACAAAACCTTGTTCTTTTTGTTTTGTTAGGGCAATCTTGTGACAAATCTGTTTTTGATGGTGCAAAAGCAAACAAACAACTGAAAATTTATTGCCTTTTCATTTTAAAGATCTTACTGGCTCAGGAATACACTTTTTAAAGTAATACATTTTTAAGCTGGTCATCAGAATTTTACTGAAATCTACATTAATTCTTGAAATCTGTACAATTAAAAGATATCTTAAAAATCCAATATTTGATCTGGATCTTAAATGCAGACTCTTTTCCTTTCATTGGCAATTGTTGAACTGCAGCATGTGAGGTGCAGGAGAAAACAGCCAAGATCAGAATCTATGGAAATAAACCCATCTGGATGTGAATCTGTGAAGCAGGAGATTTTTAGGGGCCAGTTGATTGCAGAGATTGTGACATAAAATCAATTGATCCTGGATCGGAATGAGATTCACAATTACACCATGAGTGGGCAACATGTAGCAGCAATCACATCACTTCACCAAAGTGCTACTTCCACAATAAAGGACACTAACTGAACACTGCTCTTTTCCTCAGAGACTACAGAAAATTATCTTTACTTCACAACTTCTTTTTGGTCAAGGAATTGTTTTAGATATCTTAGAAAGTTTGTATTGTTCAGGGTTTCCAGTGATGCATTGCTAATCAACTCAAATATTCAAATACAATTTGAGCCCATTGTTACCACAGTAAATGCTATTTCAAAAATAACTAACAATCCACGAAAACTGTTCCACCTTGGTCTCAGTTTGAGGACTGCGATGGTCGCTGCCAAATTATGCAAATATCAAGAATAACTAAATAAAAATGATCCCATTATGATATGAGACCTTGATCTAAATCAAACACTTTTCGCTTCTTTTTTTCGTACAAATCTATTTGCTTCTCCTTCCTTTGCCAAACATCATTGCCAATCACAAGTTGGGCATCAAAGACGTCCTGAGAGCATAGACCTTCCTGTTCCAAAACACTGTGTTCTCTGCTCAACTATTTCCATCTACAACTCACACAAAACGGTTTCATCTCTGCTTTATGAGCATGTACAGAATGCTGAATCTCTCATTCATAATGGAAAGGGCTTTGTGTTTGATGATAAAAGTCCCTCTGTTTCTGCATACAAATAAACCAATCCATCCATATGCTTTGAGGCTTAAGAGAGATTAACTTGTGTCTTTAATGGCAGAATGAAAGGCAGCAGACACACAGTAAAACAATGGCTCTTCTACCATTACAGCAACTGCTGCATCAACTTAATAACCATTTTATGTGGCCATAAAATCCTTTGTGTATCCCATTAAAACTAGTGCCACAGTTCCCCCCTACCCACATATACCTTAGTTACGCATAGATTATACTGTTAACTGCACAACAAAAGGACAGATACAGCAAAACACTTGATAGCATGATAGCATGCAGGCAATTTATTGAAGATACTTCCATTCTGAAAGAACACTGTGCAATATATATCTGTAACACAAAAAGTCCTCACTGCTCATTATCAAACATCACACACAGAGAGTAATTCATCACTCCCAGTGTCATCCCAGCTGGTTCACTTCTTTATTACTCTCAGCTATGCCTCCTGTTGCTGCTCATTTCTCCCCTACAAATCAAACTTCATTTAGTCATATTAAGCAATGTGACAGATAACTGTGGCATCTATCACTATGAAGAGCCCTTGCTGTCACATATCTCTGTTGTGAAGTAATGAGAGAGTAATACCTCTGTGTACACCCGATCATCAGTCGAAACAACGCCCATGTATCATTCATTGGGAAGCAAACGGATGTGGTAAAATCTCCGTACTACTTTTTGCTAGTTCGTTTTGAATGAACCTAGTCATTGAATAAGAAGGGGGGGGGGGGGTATGTTTTTGAAAATGTGCCGGCATGCTTTATAATAATTAGGCCTTTATCAGTTACGTCATTTTATTTTCTGAGATAGCACTTGGCGCAACGTCACGACGTCATTTTTTCTTTGCAAAAGTGACGTCCTTTAAATGGTTCTTAATTAACTCCTTTCAAAGGAACAAGTACATACAATAGTGTGCTCATAAATAAATAGTACTTTATTTCCAGACATGGATGGACATTCGGCACTCACGTTTGGGGATTGAGAACTAAGCAGAGAGCGACAAATTTAGTTCATCAACCAATCCCTGTCTCAAGAGTTTTTTCTTGGGAAGATTGGGAGATAGAAATAGATTTGTTATTCTGTAGAAAAAAGGACGCATCTTGCAAAATGGCCCCCGGCTGGTGGTTTTATTTGAGCCTTTTAAGTCGCAAGTCTATTAATGGTTCTATTTCACAGATGTGACAGAAGCTTAAAACGTGCAAAACTAGTAAGCTAATCCCACCTTCACAGTTCAAAGGCTCCACCTTCTTGGGCCACTGTTCTACCTAGAAATACCTAGACTTTGATGCCTTTAAGGTAGCTCTCTTTATCTAATAAAGATCCTTGCAAGAAAAAAAGCCGAATAATAGCAAGACATCAAATCTATTTCCTGGTGAATCTACTTTGTGTTGCTGCTGCTCTTGCCAAAAGTGCTAAGTATTATATCAAAGTTACCACAGAGTTTGCCCTATTAGGTTCCCACACCCTGTGCACTCACTCACAGGCAAGAAAGCCTTAATGTGATACTTTTAAGAAAGCTGACTGACTGGTCAAAGTGATAAGTATTACATCAAAGTTACCACAGAGTTTACCCTGTTAGATATCTACCTAACCCCTCTGTACTCACTCACGGGCAAGAAAGCCTTAATGTGATACCTTTAAGAAACTGACTGACTGGTCAAAGTGCTAAGTATTATATCAAAGCTACCACAGAGTTTAGTCTATTGGGTTCCAACCCCTTGTGCACTCACTCACAGGCAGGAAAACCTTGACGTGATACCTTTAAGAAAAGTGATTGACTGGTCGAAGGTTTTGGTTACCTATCTTGGTTCCTTTGATGGAAGCCTCAGCTTTACAGTGATGAGTCTCTTATTCCTGATGAGATTATCTTCAAAGTACAGAGAAGGGGAGGATGAAGATTTACCTTTGCTCTATTTAGGGTGGGAGACCGGTCTGCACCGTCTGTATTAGAATTAGGGTCCGTTCACACTACGCGTCTGTATCAACGCTGACTTAAATTTGGGATGGTCCCCATTTCTAGAGCAAATGCAAATGAAAACATTGGGTTGCAAGCCCAAATTAATCTGCAGCATTAGCGTTGATAAACATTGAGACGGACGCTTAGCGTAAACGGACACAAGCGATGACGGATATGCCAACGCACAGTCTAAACGGACCTTCAAAAAGTCAGAAAACTTTGCCCTTTAAGTACAGAAAAGTACATTATGTTACGTAACTGTTATTGCAGAAATTTCTAAGAAGCTGCGGCTACTGTGAGATCAACAATTACTTCTCCAAGGTTAAAGCCAATGATCTGAGGTAAAGCGCATTTTTCAGCCAATTTGATTTGTTTTGCACTTCACCATTACTATGATTGGTCTTTGCTTACTTAAAAGGGCAATAAATCCAGATTGATCACTCCCTGTAATAAACGACAGGCAAGAATGATCAAAACCAAAACAGTCACCAATAAATCTAATGAAAACTTTTCTATCTCAAACTCAGGTCAAAAGAATCATTGTGGAAGTTCAATTCATTCCAAGTAAAATGTGAGTGATTAGCATTTTTATGAAGCCCTAAGTTATTGTTTCAATTAAGTTATGGTTGATTTATTGTCCCAGTCATCCACCACCATTCCTGGCACTGTGCCCCCGGGGTGCAGCTTATGCAGTTCCCTTTTATGCAAAATATCAACATCTCAGACTCAGATTAGATGTGTTGACAAAATCAAAGCTTTTTTTCACATCCTCCAAAAAGGCATGAAAATTGATGCTAATGCCATGTGTCATTTTTATGGATTAAATGACATGTGACAGAGAAGTGGCAACAATGTTTCATTAGCTCTGTGAGTGTGTGTGTGTGTGTGAGTGAATGAGCATCCATGCAACATGCATGGTGCTGCTGCCTGTTACATTTTCAATGCATGTTTTTATCCCTTGAGCACCATCAGTATTAGCTCCCTCAGTTTCAACAGTCCTTTGTCCTCTGCTCATGCTTTTGATAACAATGCAACAAATTGATTTTTACACACAATTTAAAACACATTATGAAACAAAACCCAAGAGTAAATATTGTTCTGTAACACTGAAATGGAAATTCTAATCTCATTTAAAAACTTGGGGAGATCTCTTAGGAACCTCGATAGAATCTTTACGGTTTTCATGGAATTTACAAAATCGTTGAAATCCTAAACAAACTCAGAATCTCATTCAGTAAAGTTTCATGATGAAAGAAAAACTCAACAGACATTTGTTGTTTTAGTTTTCCAGAAACCGAGTGTAGAATATCAAATTAGCTTGCATAATGTAAATGATTTGTGTTGGATGGCAGGAGTGGTTTGTGTTGCTGCATACAAATGAAGCAATCACTGCATATGTTTTGCGGCTTAATACGGATTAGTTTTGCTTTTAATGGCGCAGGGCAAGCATGACTGGCCAATGTTTGTCAGTCGCGGAGGAAAAACGAAGAGACCAAAAAGTTTATTTATCACCGCTGTTGTTTGGAGTAAGACGAATAAAAATGATTACCTCTTGATGACGTAACGCTGCTAATTTTTTACTTACAAAAGACGTTGCGTTCCGGGAAATTTTTAAAAGATCATCTAACGTTCTTTTTAAAAACGCCATGAAACGACGTGGCGTCGAACGTACATTTGATGACGTGGCGTCTTTCCTTTCCTTTTTTTGTAGGGTGTGGAGATTATTGCTCCTTTATTTTGATTAAGAGTGAGAAAATCCTGGTGATTGTAAACATCTCAAAATGGTGTTTTCTTGCAGCTTTAAATCTACACAGGAGGGCACCTTTAACCATTATACCCTAGCACAGTATCTATGGTTCCTTGAGGACACATGCCTGTAAGCACACTCTCCATGAAGCCAGACTCTATTACCTATATCCAACACCACACAAGAGTCATCTATCACTTCCACAGCATCCCAGCTGGTTCACTTCTTTATTAAACTGAGCCATTTCTACTGCTGCTCATTTCTTCCATTAATAGGCAAACACATTTATCTATATTAGGTAATGTGTCAAATAACTGGAACATTCATCACATGAATAGAGGTTTTTCCAGCCTAATTTGGAGCTGTGCAGCTATGTAACTGTAGATGTATTACACACCTACACAGGACATACTATATGGTTGTAATAAACTATAAACAGGCTTTCCACTCCAAATATCAGACAGTTAGCCTCCCATAGAAACATCTTCTGATACAATTATTAAAGGAAAATAATATTCCAAGTAGGCTTTCTACTGAACTATCAGATTATTTTCATGCTGCGTGAATATTTTGGAACGATCTGAAAACAATACTGACGGAAAAATTTTGCACAAGACCTTGTGTAATTTGGAGGTAAAAGATCACGTCAAATAATCTGCACCATGTGAGACAGTGTACATCAGGTATCCCCTTAATGACAGAAGATTGTCTGAGTACTCATTGAATAGTTAATTCTGTAATCTATACTATCTAATATAAACATCAAGGCAAAAGAGCTTGCATCACATACCTTCACACACATCCAGATATGAGCTGCCCTTGATAGCTTCTCTTTCTGCTAATAATTCTGAACCAATGAACCTCGGTAAAGGAAAAGCACTACCACACCCATTGCTTCTTATTAATTACCAAAATGTTTCATATAATATGCTACTTATCTCTGGAATTCAGTTTTGGTTCCACCCCAAGTGCAACATGTTAATGTTTTTTCTTCTGCAGATGGCCATGAATGCCATCAATATTCACTGGTCACTATTTACTGTGTATCTTTCTTCTTCAGTTTTGAGCACAACTCATTCACACCGGTACCTACATATTTGGGATGACATCTCCCCATGTTTTCCATATCTTCCGCCGGTAGTTATTTCTTTTATCAGGGGGAGGGATGTTTCGGTGTAGGCATGGATAAGCAAGTATGGATTATTCTCAATTTACATGTCGGTATTTTTGATTCATGTGTCAAGCATGATTCATACTCTCCGAATCCGTACCACTCCAAATCAAGGTCCCAATGTCTCCGTGTATTTTCAATGGTTCTTTTCATCCGCATAAACTACCACAACAAGCGGTACTGATTATCACTTTTTGTGTTGGTCAATTTACAACAATCTACAGCTCAAATGTGGGGCAAATATATCCAAAAAAGGGGAATGAAGTTTTGGTTGCTGCCACAAGTAGCTCATTACCATTTATATGAAGTTCCAAATTACTGTTTCAATTCAATCTGTGTGATTTATTTTTGAAAGAGGATCTGGCCCCTCTTTCCTCCCTCCCTCCCCCAGGTCTCATACCCCTCTGGCAAATAGTCTGTCTAGGTTTGATACTATGTCCATTCAGGGCCACATTTTACACTTGAGGGAACCAACACTCGTTGGTAATTCACAAGCTGCTGCTGTCTTTTTACAGCCACAATTTCTTCCTTGATTTGCATGATAATTAGTTCACTTTCCTCACCCCCTGAAACCATTTGACACAAAATAGGGGCAACAGTGTGATACATGCTTGGAAATTAGCAGGACTGCATGACCTCATGGGTCATAATGATGACTTACAGTGCATCAACAATTCTGGGTCATACAATGTAATGTATTGTGATGCACACTGCACAGTGATTTCATAGAAATGTTCTTTCTCCAACCACCAAGGGAAATGGCCTTTTTAATGATGCTACTTCATCTGCTAATACTGACATTTAGTCATTTCCATTTTTTGCTCCTCTGTATCCTCAGATCAATAGCAATTACAGCCTTTTTCATCAAGTCTCAACATGACTTCCTTGGAGGATATGGCAGCCCTGTTCTAAGGCACTTTGTTCTTTGTATGGCAATTTCCCTCAACAATACTCAGCCTGTTTCATCTCTGCTTTATGAACCTGTGTAGAATATCAACTCAGATTTCATTATGGAAATGATCTCTGTTTGATGATAAAACTGCTACTGTCTACGCATACAAATTATCTTCCACGCGCATAAATTTCCTTCTATTATATCAATTGGCTTTTACCCTATTTCATCCATCGCGGTTCGTTTTCTCTTTGGTTCTTTCCACCGTCAATTCGATGAACCTTTTCGAAATTTTATCCGCACAGTTTACTCATACCCCAATCAAATTTTTTTTCTTTTCCAATTTTTGTCCAAGAACTAAGAAAAATCATGGATTAAGAATGAAGGTCAGGATTGGGTTTCTTTCAATGACATCATTTTTTGGGTAGAAAACAATTTTTTCTATTGCGGCTACATATCTCGATTACCAAAACTATGCGTACAGAATGAGCATCAACCGTTCACACCGTAGATTTAATGACATTTAATAGATTTGGGCTATTTATAATACACGTTAAAAGAGCCCAAGATTCAATGAACTCCTTAACTGTTTATCTCGAAGAAATTTACACTCAGTAATAGTTTTTGCACTGTACGAGTACGGAAATTCTGCCTGAAGCTGAAGCAGCAGCTGCAACAGGAAAAGTGTGTTATGTATTCCAATTTCATTATCCATCCAAATGTGTGGGAAGCTTTGTTTTCTTTAAATAGGATGAGGTAACAACATTGTCACAGATGAGCACAGAATAATTACTGTTTTTCTGCAGGCTAAGCCTTAATTAAAACTGCCACATGTATTTATCTTACAAGCTAGGCACCTGAGTGAGAATTAAGACTGACTCACTAGTTAATCTAATTCCTTCTCTTGCCTCCAGAACATTAGAGTGGAGCACCAGCCAAGATGAAAGCAACAAAATATTCATCTCCACAAATAAAGACAATGCAATTTTCCCTTCTTTCACCCAATAACCTCATGCCTAATTTCATGCAGTGTCAGGGGATATTAGGCAAGAATTGCCACATTTAATGGTTCCTCTCCCTTCTGCTATTGTTGCCGCCAATGTGCCCTTCTTTACTTCAGTGTTACAGCAGCAAAACATGAAATCCTTCGCTTGATTTAGTTATTGTAGTTGGTAAAAACAGTGAAAACATCTTGTGCAGCAGATCTATAGTGAGGATTTCTACTGATTTTTTTTTCCTTCAGAATGATTTCTTTGAAAACACTTTGAAATTTAATATTTGTGGAAAGGTTAAATAAATATCATTGTCCTTTATTCAACTAACCTCTGCAATATTTTCTTGAATATGATTATTATTTTTTATTTAATTCAAAAGAAAAAAAGTCTATGATCCTTTAAACTTTGTGAAAAAGTCCTCGGCTATTCGCACAAATTCGGCATTTCTTGTCTCGTATAGCGTTTGGTTGGAAGGCCAAGGACTTATCTTTTGGCCGAAACGTGACGTCTCATGAATAAGGAAGGTGGTCGCGCAATATTGCTAACGTAAAATGTAACGTTACAATTAGAGTTTCCTTGGTTTTAAACAAGGCGTATTATTTAACGAAGGACGCATTGCTTGAAAACACGTCTCCGGTATTTATGACAACGGATTCCGAAATAATGGCATTTCAACAATAATTCCATCTCCTTCGGCTACCTCATAGTGGAAACAGCGAGCGCGAACTCCAGCGCGATGTCATTAACTTTTTTTTTTTAATGAAGTAGACGAGGTCTTGGCAAGAGATCTATTGAATGTGACGTGATGATGACGACGATGACGAAGATTTTTGCGCACACGAGTCATTGCATTGTCTGTATTTCATACGAGGGATCACCTTGTCATCAAATTCCATTTTCGGGTTCGCTTCCGTGTAGTGTTAATAGTCAGGGTTTTGTCCAATTACAAGCGTAGAATTTCACTTTAAATTGAGAGCTCCAGTTTTTTTCTGCAGTCGGAAGGTTCGGTGGTTTTAATGCTCGCAGCTGCATGGTTTTATTTTTGCGATAATCGGGGTCTATTCACACCATGTGAATTTCTTTTTTGATTTCCAACTGAAAGCGATGTCGCTTTCGCGTTCGCTTTCTTTCACTGTAAACGCACCTTAAACTTGTATTTCACTGACATTAACACAGAAGAATATTTTTCTTTTCTATTTTTCATTTCATTTTCTCTTCTAGGTAAGACCTTTCCGGGAAGTAAATTCTCAAGGTACGGAATATCAAATCATTTTCAGACCCATATAGCATTCAGTCGTCTTTTGTCTCAATACATTTCCAAACAACAAACAATTCGTGCTGGGAAAACGTAATAGATTACCATTGCAAAGTGCCAAAATAATTAAGTAAGTCGTAAAGACGTCTCCCCCCCATGTACTATTCGAACAAATAATCGATTCGGAGAAAAACGAGCAGCCTTCAACCTGCTTCTGAACTCGTAATTCCTGTGATAAAATTTCTGCTGCTATCAGATGAATTTTTTGGGGTGAATGCCAGGAGAAGTGGAGAGATATTTCGTGTAACATTTCCGATCTGTCAGAAACCGTTTCCTCTGTGGGTTCTAGAGTGCGGTAACCGAACTACGTATTGTACTCAGATTGCTTCCTAATGACGCCTATCAAAATACTCCTATCAAAATAGTACT
This sequence comes from Haplosyllis leylae, assembly GCA_038406175.1. Classification (NCBI taxonomy): domain Eukaryota; kingdom Metazoa; phylum Annelida; class Polychaeta; order Phyllodocida; family Syllidae; genus Haplosyllis; species Haplosyllis leylae. The sequence goes on along the minus strand of JBCAUG010154066.1, from coordinate 1,378 downwards.
GCAAATACTCAAAGTTTATTTGTCTGTGGAATAATAAAATCTTCTTGAAAAAGCGACAGTTTCTGCAGCCAAAATTTTGAAATTTGACACCATTTTATACGAGATTTGTTGCCAAGCCGTTGACTACTTCATTCTATTTTAGCCTGTTGACATTAGGTGGTGGAATACAAACAGATTCAGACATTTTTGTAAAAAATAGTGACGGAACGCCATAAAAGTCGTGCGATATAATTATGACGTCACGTTGAACTACAATCTGGAGGCGTTTGCTCGGTTTCTTTTTCCTTATCAAATAAACTGAGAACAGGATTTTGTACTGCTGGTTCCAAATGTTGCTCAATTGGCTAAGGAAAGACGAGTCGGATCTTCACATTGTCGATAAAAACCGACAAACAGCGGACAGGAAAAATGTCTTTTCAATTAATTGGGTTGATTCCTAGAATCACCTTGATGCTACACCTGCTAGAATCCAGCCTCTAAAACACTGCAGTATACGGTGGATCTCACATTCACTTCTATCGGCAGCTATTTAAATACTATCTGTAATTTGCGAACTCCTATCAAATACGGCCACAGTTTGAACTTCCAAAGTAAAAGTTCATTTGTAGCAGCATTTCAATAGTTCAAGCAGAAGGAGGATTCTACTACATGGTACTAATTGTGCGTGTTGATTCTTTCTTTTTTATATAACCGCGGCGGAGTGTAACTTACTATTCACATGCAAACAATAGTCAGAATCACCTCCAAGTTCTACTCCCTCTTCACTTCCAGTTATCCCACCCTATATCTTGCGGGTGCTCACACCGCGGTACCTAATTCTGCCTGTAAATCTCACGTCGTCATCAGGCAACAAAACCCGTAGTATATTTCTCAGAGTCACTCCCAAAGTTCTACCCCTACTTCACGCTAGCCTAGTAAACAATGTAAGTGATACTGACCTTTCCCTGTGGGTATGGGCGGAAGGAGGTTGTCGGCCGGTGTCTTACAGTGCACGTGGGTCTCTTCCTCTGACGAAGAGCCGCGAATATCCGCACGAGTAGTGCGCACTACACCGTACCCGCTGAATGCGCAGAAATACCCACCACTCGTGATGGACGGAAGGTTCTTCACGTGCAGCATCAACTATAAGGAGAAAGCAACGTGTTAAATAGGGGTCGCATCAGAGATGAACCAGAAATATCCACAACTTGTGCCAGAACAACTAAAACTAGAAACCAAAGTGTTCAGAAGGTGTGACACAAAAGATGAACCAGAAGTTACCGACTCGCTCCCGCTCACAAGTTCGGTAAACACAACCGGTATGTTGTGGGGGGGGGGGGGGGGGGGGGGGGGGGGGGGGGGGGGGGGGGGGGGGGGGGGGGGGGGGGGGGGGGGGGGG
>JBCAUG010153956.1:0-20399 GCA_038406175.1 Haplosyllis leylae | reverse complement strand
TTTTTTTTATTTTAATTTTGGGGGGACACAAGTCCCTTTCGTGGTGCTACTGATACCACTGTTTTGGACTTCTGGTGACATCTGCCCTAGCCAGGGTGGATTTCTCACTTGCGTGCTTTCTTGCCTGTGCACTATTCAACAGATTCACCTCTGGTGCTACACCTACTGACTGTATAGAGGTCAGCATGGCAGCCGAGCCTTTTTGATTCACATACCTGTGGATGTGTCCGCAAACATTGGTGGAGGCTGGGGGCTGGAGCCCACGACCGTCTGTGCCGCAAGCACAGCGCTGTAAATTATTCGGCCACTCCGGCTCGGCTTTACATTTAAAACGACTTGATCTGATAGGCGTCTCCAGAAAATCTGATCTGTTAGAAGTTAGGTGCTGGATTTTAGTTTATTATCAGAAGGGCCGATGAACAAAAAAGTATTGATGGATAAACGACACACCCCACGGCTGAGGGTCAGGAGGTCCTCTCAACTGGAATCCAAAGTCCCAGGTTCTCCATGAAAGTTAACAATTTGGTCCTGTTTGGAAGAGGGAGGGGACCCTAATCAAGTCCAAAGGCGAAGTTCTCCACATTTCGGTTGGGGGGGGGGGGTACAAAAACCCAACTCAAATCAAATCCAAAGCACAGGTTCTGTATGAGAAGTTCTCATTTTGGTCCGTAGGAGGTGAGGGGCAGGGAGGTACAAAGACCCATTTGTATTTTACCCACTTACCCGCCTCCTAGACTTTTGAGCAAAGTTGGTTTTCTGTCTCGATACCAGATGCTTCCTCCCCATCTGGTAAAACTAGATGCTCGGGCATAACTAAGAATTTAATGTTTTAGTTGCCCCACCGGTGTTACCCAGTGCAAGTGGCAGTAGTGCTAAATCAGAAGAAGAAAGAGAAGTCATGGACAAAAGAATAAAATATTGACTAAATCCTTGCAAAGTTACCGTGTAGGAGTGTGTCAAAACCTTCAGTTTCCATTTATGTTGAGTTCAGTGTGTTCAGTCTTTGTTTATCTTGGGTTCAGTAGAGTTACAATAAAAACTCTTTCAATCACATACAAATGAAATTTTTAACAGTGTATTATGACCATAATAACATATTTCTACATCAGAACCCTACAAGATTGTATCCCTTACCGTGAAAATGGAAGAAATCAATAAAAACATTGTCCCTGCAGTCTTTAGCATCTTACAACCATGACTGACTGAAAGGGAAGTCCCTTTCACTAAGCATGTGCAAACATGCAAATGATGGAATTGTATAAGTAATAAAGGAATCCCCTCAATTGAGCGTGTGTGTGTGCGTAAATCTAAATTCTTTGGTGTGCACAAGCCCGATTGCAAATAGCCTTGAACAACTGTAACTGACCTGAAACTGAACACTAAACACAATGAATTCAGCAGACACTGAAACTGAAGGATTAGTGTACAAGTACACAAAAAGAGGCGGGAAAAAACAACTAAAAGAAATTGATGTAGTTGGTGACCAGTTTTAAACAAACGTTTGTGATAAAGATAAATTCGTTGTCCATGAGGCATATGTACCAAACAAAAGGGATTTTTGGGATTTGTGGATATTGGTGTTATTTAAATCGCACACTGTTGCTTGTAGGAACCTGAAACATCTGCTCACAATTAAATATTTGAGACCTAGTATTTTTTCTTCAATATATTGATGTTTAGCTTCGAAAGAAAGTCAAAGAATAAAAGGTGAATTGGATGGTCTCTGGTAGAGCCACTGAAGAAGTCTGTTCGGCCCCGATTGCTTCTTCACTGTTACTGTCGCTGCCAGTCTGATTATGTTCATTTTTCACCGTTTCACTGAACGAGATCAAAGTAGATCGAAGGGTTATTAAAACTAGGCCACGGTGACCCGCAATTTCTTTTCCCAAGTCGAATCGACGTCATCAGGGCCATATGTTGTGTTGGTTTAACAAGGTAAACATGTATCGGTGTTGATTGGTTTGCAAAATAACTAAATATCGCTGAGCCGAATACATTCTACTGGCAGCAAAGATGGTCGTATGTTACTTGGCCTGGAATGCCGACGATTATTTAAAACACATTTGCGACCAGACGTTCCACGCACCTTTTTTTGAGCAGTGTGCTACACGTTTTAAAAAATCGGACAGAAAAGAAAACATCACTGTGATTTTCATTCATGGTTTCCTGAGAGAATGGTCAGTGAAGAAGGTTATGTACGATGAATTGATATGAATTTAGAAACGCAGTGATCTAAAAATGAATATCAGTCATCTGAGCTGGGACAAATTGTCAAGTCGGATCGGTTCAATGGTATGTTTCACAGCAGTGCTTATGTTAATCTAGTTTTATTTCAGAAACATCAGACCAATTTCAAGTGAGTTGGATAGATATAGGTTCATCTGGGGTGAAATCAGTTTGGTGTATGATGCGAGTAAACAAACATAATCTCTAGATTTGATCCCAACACCAGTGTAAAGATGTGAGGCCAAGTACAGAATTGATCTATTTCTTACGATTTTTTTTTGGGGGGGTGGGGATTTGTAGCCATGATGCATTCAACTGAGTTACACCCGACATCAGTTAATGTACTGTTATTTTCCGTATGAATTACTGAAACAAATATTTGAAGGATTGCATGGACAACAAGTGACAGGTCATGACAGTGAAGGAGGATCTAGATTCATCCCATAGACCACACGGGTTTATTGTTGTCATGGCTGACACAGTTGGCACATCATCCTACCTGGCAGAGTAAAGGGGAACATCACACCCAATTACCCTATCATCTCTCCTTAATCTGATTTATATCATAATTTGAAATCAGAAAGTATAACATTAAATTACAGGTAAAACCGATCGGTAGTTGAATCGTAATCCAGTGTACGTTTTCAAAAGACTCCCGTTCTCAGACACAAGTTACAGATGGAATTTTTGCTGTCTAATCAACACAACATCTTGCCCTGTTTTCAACACATTTGATTGGTTTAGCAACTCAAGAGATTAATTTTTCCAATCTAATGAAATGAAAAGTTACAACCAGCAGGGAGGGCTGGTCTGAAATCAGGGTAATGATTCCAGACTACCCCCCCTAACCATCTGTAACTTTATATGGGTTTACATAAGAAAGAAACTGTAACTTGTATCTGTAACTTGTGCTCAGGGCGGTCTGAAAACGGAAGCATTCCGAAAACTTTTCACCAGCTTGCACCTCTTTCGTGGCAACAATAAAGATTAGAAAGCATTTCCTTTGTGTGTGTTCGTGTGATTTAATTGGCGTATCAGTCGAACTTACAAATTCATTGTTTCGATTAAACAAAATTCTTCATGGTTTAGACAGCAACGGAAATAGACTTAGGTCGAAAATCGCTTAAAGAAATAAACGGCAAATTTAATTTGGCCAAGCCCTCTTTTGTGAATTGTTATTCTGTTTACACTTCAGCTTTATTGCTTGAACAAAAGTTCATCGTGTCATTCCCAGTATTAATGACAGAGAGGTGAGGTCTACTCAATCAAACAGTGGAATTCTTAGCAAAACACAATGGAAACCCAGAAAGGATTATTCAATAATTGTTAATTGGACCCACTGGACGTTACACAGCAGTCTTAGTGGTTGGTGATACATTTTCAGCGCCATATTTAGCTGGGATAATCAGGAGCGAAGATTGAGCGTTTTTACCTCCCTTTGGGTATGTCGTAAATGATTGATTCTGATGCATGGGCATGCAAATGTTGGGATTTGTTAGGCTGGTGTTACATATTGCTACCTGTGGTTTGAACCGATGAGATGCTGTTTTATGGATTTATTTAAAAGTCAGAATGTAAGACACTGCAAAATTTTTTGTGCACAGTGAGACTGCGTTGAATTTGTTCTTCCAGAGGTATGGATGATTTGAAAATGACATGCCTAAGAACTATGTGTACTCATATTTACACATTGAATTTAGTCTGAACATTTTATACCAGACTAGCTGCAACCTTTGTTATCATTCAGAAGCTTTGATATATTTTAGACTATTTTATCACCGACTTTATATGTCAGTTTAATCACTTTGAGGTTGATTTGGTCAAAATTGTTAAGTTGGTTAGAATTGACCCCAAAAATCTCTTACTTACATGAAGGCATAATGTTGAAACGAGAAACTAAAAAAACTGTGTGAAATATTTAGGTGGTTTTTGAAGCAAAAGAAGCTTTGCCTGTTATGAATATTGCTGTCTTGGACATCAAAGAAATGTCTGCAAATGGAACACAGGTAATAAGTCTTTCACATCTGCAGAGAATAGATGTTGTAGGAACGAAGAATATTGATTGACGTCGTAACAGTTCTGAAATATTTCACCTAGGACAACCTTGCAAGGTGACACATTTAAAATGAAATGTCTTTTATTGTTGCTGCATACGAAAGTATTTATTTCATAAAGAAAGGGTGTTTTTAGCTCATTAGGGATTTTTACCTGTTGTTTGGTCCTTGTTTTGCTGTTTTTGTTAAAATTACAGGTCGACTTATCTGGGGCATGTCTTTTAGACTGTTATTTATTATGATCATTGCCCAATATTACATACACTGTGTTTTCAGTGCAGACAGACGATTTTAAAAAGAATAGCACCATGATAATAGAGTCTGCAACTCTGCTATGTCAAGTGGATCCAAGCAATCATATGTCATTTCCCAACAAATACCACGTCGCTTTACGCTGTCATTCAGTTTCTTATTTGTCGATTCAAGTATTTGCAAAACATTACATGGACCAGTGTCAAATTCCATTCGTCACCCGATTTTTTGAGGTTGATAAATGATAACATTCTTCATAGAATAGTTTTATTTTTTATTGTCAGGTATGAACTGAACTAAAATGCTTAGCAAAAAAAATTATTATTAAGCCATAGCTGACCTTTTTTCCCGGCAATATGATTGACATATGATTAATGATAATATTAATAAATGTTCGTCGTACAACAACTTAAAGTAAAATCCATTTCAAAATAATTTTTCGTAAAAGGTCACAACAAGATAGGTAAAATTATACTGATGTGTCGTTTCAATTTCCAACTGTGACCAATGATTACCTTTATTAGCAAAGTTAAGCAGGAAAAAGAAATTGAGTAATGTAATTATTTGCAAGGTGATAAGCGTCTGGTTCTCTTTAAACTTATTACTACAGTAAGGTAAACCTATAACTAGCGATATCTAATGGGATTTTTAAAACTAAAATGTGATGACCTATCATGACAGCGTGAAAACCGATTATGAATTACATATGGATTGTGACCAGCGTAGATTGTACTTCACTTTCTACTTATCAATAAATGTGCTTGGTACAGTGAAGAATACAAAGCACTGAGGATAGTGGTCACTCAAAAGAAACGTATTGTCTGCAGTGGTTGTGAAATAGCGATATCATTGAAGAAGTGGGTAACATTTGTAGGCAGCAGTCTCCCACAGGGCTTGTCATTTTATGATAGATGCTGATGCATGGATAGCGGGGAGAAACACAGGGTTATAGATGGATCGTTTGGAAACTCGGAAGGTGACAATTTGTGATGTCGACATGGGATACTTTTCGCCCAACAAGAAATGACATATAAGCCCCTTAGCAAGGCTGCCTTTTTGGTTCCGACAGTACACGCTGATTCGTGCTTACAGGTGGTTAGAGTTCCCGTAATAGATGGCTTTGGTGCCGGTGATGAATGCCTTGCGTAGAATTTGTGGCCAGGTCGACTGGCCTAAGTACACATGGACATGGTGAATTAAAGCGTCATTAATATCAATCGGATGTCAAGGTAAACGAGAGTTTCCTTGAATGGTTTGAATAGAAGAGAAATCGCGACAAGTGCCAGTCATATAACAGAGTGATAATTCATACTTTGTAATAGCTGCTGAAAAATTATTATAATTTAAGCTGACTTTTTATTAGCCACTTCAAAGAACAGTTACAGTTGCAATTGTTAAAGATTTGTATTACTTTCGTTGACTAGAGGTAGACTAGGGCGTCGAACATTGACAAAGGTTCTCTGTTCATTGAATTGCTTTTTATGTAGAATTAAGTACATTTACAGAGTGCATTAAAATCATCTATCCATCTATTGTAGATTTTGAACATGAAACGACGTAGATAATATAAACCGGCGAGCTGGGGGATATCAGCCACCACCACCACCACCTCCAGCAGGGTGGAGGACATATCTTCCCGTCAACGGCCGCCAGCTGCAGCTCACCAACTGCCAGGCTGGCCGCACAGGTGGACAGCAACAAGCTGGGGGACTGGCATGGCCCCGGTGTCGACACGGCTTATCTGATCGAACACCAGCACCAGCACCAGCAGCCTCAGCACCATCATCACCCTGTGGACGGGGGGAGCGTACCGACGCCCTCACACGGCTATCCGCTCAACATGACTAAAGGCACAAACAACGCAGGTCTGTTGATTACATTGTTCTGGTACATCAAACGAATAAAATAACCTACTCAGTGATAGATTATTTTTACCGCCCGCATCCGAACGATGGGGAAGGCCAAAGAATTTAGAGGGGAGGTTTGTTTATCTTGGGGAAGGCACAGATATGTGCCTGGAGGGTACCCCCAGCCAGGCCCAGGACAGGGTACACCAGCCCACCCCCTTCCCCCAGCCAGGACCAGGACAGGTTGCCCCCACCCCCTCCCCCAGCCAGGACCAGGACAGGTTACCCCCACCCCAGCGTGGGCAGTATGCTACTTGCGTTTTCACGCAGGAAGACTTTCTTGTTCATACTAATTCTTGAACCAGTGTCTGAGCTGATATAAAATTTTATTCACGATAATGGTAGGTACATGGTCTCCCAATGTAGACAATTGACATTTTAGCAAAAAAAAAAAAAAAAGCTGAAATGTAGTACACAAATGTCCAAATCGATATTAAATCAAATCAAATTGTAAAAATGTAGACGACGAATGTCCATGTAAACTATATTTTATCATCAACTTTCTTATTCGCAGGATCGATGATGATGGACGACTGTAGAGTGTCGTCATCTTTGGCATTCCACCCGTCAGACCCGTATCTACCTCCGTGTCGCGTGTGCGGCGAGAAAGCGTCCGGCTTCCACTATGGAGTTAACACTTGCGAAGCTTGTAAGGTATGCAAACGTCTGAAGACTAAACGTTTTCATTTCCAGTTGTTTTATTCCCCATGACAAATTTCCCATTTGAAACATACACGTTTGCCGAATATGATTAATATCAAATAGATCTGCTTTGTCCTTAAATTAGGTTACAATGGTAAAAGAGAGAAAACCTCCTTATCTGTAGAAATAAATGATAAGAGTTTTAACGCTCTCTTAACATCCTTCAAAAGGATAAATTGATTTGCATCAATTAATATTCGATGTGATGATGCGCTCACCTAATTTTTTTTGACATTTTGTTAATATCAAACGTTGATCTGACGGCATTTGCTACACGTATATTTTTCACCACCGTATTGATTCGCTTTTGTGACTCACATTTTGTGTTCCCCTTTGTAAACCCAATTAAATTTTTAATATAAAATCAGTATGAAAAAATAACAATACAATCTTTTATTAACACAAGGATCAAAGAGAAAAACTTGTAATTAATTGCCAGTGAGTAATTAAACTAGTTTTTGTCTTTTTCTTTGCTAGTTCAGATATTAGGATTATTGTTTCAGTTGATTTTTTTGGGGGGAACATACTCACCAAAATTCATAAATGATGCAATAGTGTGCTTTCATAATTGTACTTTATTTACACAAATTGTAGCAACAGTGCTAATTTGGAAAATAGACGCAGATGCGCCAGTTAGTTCGAGTTAATTCTTCTGGGGAAAAAAATTTAAACAATTTTTACTGTCATTTTCCTTCGCAGGGTTTCTTTAGACGTAGTTTAACACGAAAGGACCAATACAAATGTTCAGCCAATAAAAACTGCGAAATTTTGCCGGGAAAACGTACTTCGTGTCCTTACTGTCGCTTCCAGAAGTGTATGTCTGTTGGAATGTCCAAAGAGGGTGAGTATCAAGCAGTTTGGAATACTTAAAGAAATATAATTTGAGAGAGCATTTAAAGCAACAATAGCATTTAATTCGTCTTTTTAAAAGATGGTACCGGCAGAGACTCTTACAATTTATATTTGCAGCAATCAAAACTGGGAGATACACTTTGGAAAAAAGAACTAAAAATATTGAGGAAGTGAAAAAATTGATCTCAAAACAGAAACGAGAAGAAAAGATAGCTCAGGACGCATTATTATTTGATCCAGAACTCAGGGCTAGACAACTAGATCATATAATAGAGCAGGCAAGTGATAGAGAACTGTAGATATTGAAAAATACAATAAACCGTCTGATGAGTCATTACAACAAGCCACCGATCAATTCTGCAGCAGAAACTGGCAGAATTTGAGCCAAAGGGAAAAATTCTTTTGCAGGGCAAGCTTGAAATCATTTAATCTAAGAGGACAAATTCATCATTTAGTAAAAAAAAGTACAGCTTTATTTTAATAAACTTGCATGAGTGTACAGAATATTTCTCATGTTTAATAAGTTGTTTTGTTTCTGTTACAACAGATAACAGCTGTTCACATGGCACAGAGTCCAGTTTCACAAGGGTTTCTTGAATCTATTCCAGAAAAAGAAAAACATTATCTGGTATGTATGACAATACGCTAAAAGATACACCTTTGTTTAGATTCTGATTTCATCAGCTGATGCGATTGCTTGTTTGAACTGCAAATGTAGATTAAAAGAAAAAAACTTATCTTTTTTCTCTTGCAAGATAGACAGTAGCAGATCTAATGATGTACATAGTTTGACTTTTTTTTTAATTTTAAAATTTTTCTTTTTACTTTGTAGGATCAACGAGCGTTGCAAGAGAAAATGTTTGGTCCTATGAAACCAATATCTAGGGAAGACTACTTCCGCATTTACAAGGAAACGGGTATTGACATAGATGGGCGGAGAGAAATGGTCACTAACATGGTCCCAGCCATAGAAAAGTCCATTAAAAAGCTTATTGTGTTCGCCAAGGTGCTGCCAGGATTTAAGGATTTTCATATTAACGACCAGATAGCTCTCATTAAAGGTAACATTATTTTTAGCAATTATTAGAATTAAAAGCAAAATTGGTAGTGAAATATTACCTCCAAAAATTAATATTTTTATTGATTACATTTCAGCAACATTGAACACCCAGACTTGTCTTTTTATGAGTTGAATTTCTGTTTGTAGACTGCAGATTTGAAGTATGGATGCTTGCTGGGCATACTGCTATCAACCCTACAGAAAAACTGTTCACCAACCCAGCTGGTATAACCATACATCGTGATGACCTCATGAAGATTAACGACGAAGATTTCGTCAGTGAATTCTTCAGAGCAGCGAGTTTATTGAGGAAACTCAACCTAACTAACATTGATATAGCTCTTCTCAAAGGCATTACATTATTATCTAGAGGTATAGTAACAATAATTGTTTCCCTTCTCTTTCTATCTGTCATTTTTGCTGGCTCGTTAAGAGTCAGCATAGTGGTTGAAATCGGGGGCCCATAACATTTTTTCAATATGCCTTGGCAGTTTTATAACAAGCAGGCCTACATTAAGCTGCAGTTATTGGTTGGAATTTCTTTACACAGAATGCTGCCATGACATCATTTACGAGCTAGCAATGCGAACGTTCAACGTCGTAACGTCATTTTTATTCTTTATCATTTTGGAACTGACTAGTTTACATTTTATCAGCATCTATTTTATGACCACAGCTGTACTGAAACGCATTCACATAACCTGTGAATAGAAGCGTCAGGATAGTGTAGATTGGCCAGATGTCGCGCTAAAAGGCCTTGATACTAAAGAAAGTTTTATCAAGAGGTTCTGCGATATTATCGAATAAATAATCAAAGATCAGAATAGTTTCAATTACACAGTGAGATCGAAAACGTTGGATAACAACATCTCAGCGATAATCGGGATTATGGAAATATGGTAGACGTCAACGACTAATATTAGACACATTTTCATTTGGTTGGAAGAAGGACACCTCCACAGAGGCATGAGCCACAGGGAAAAAGTAAAGAAAGGCTCAATTTACCTTGCAGTTAGTATAATAGTGCGTAGAATATGGTTTAATAAAACCCCGAGAGAGATGATCGGAGACAATAAGAGTAATCAATACTGTTAATTAGGATCTGTGGATCGAGTAGATAGCTTTGGGAAAAAGCAGCAATTGTGAGAGTGCTTCGCTATTGAATGGTCAGTGGGAAATATTTAGCTACTAACAGGTCTTCCCATTGATTAAGTGCAGATTAAAAACATTCTGCTTCATTTCAACTGATGCCTTAAAAGTGTCGCCTTTATCTGCAGACGGAAATACCCTTTGAATACAGCTATTAATGGATTTGAGTGAGGTGAGATGGTCTGGGATTTTTGCCTTATTTCATTTTGAAATAATTTTGTCCTATTTTCCTTGGAAAGTATAATGTCCTTTACGGTCAGTCCCGGCCTTTCAGAAACAAAGATATCCGCTAATGCCTTGGAATAATTGATGACTGTGGAGAATAATAAGCTGTTAATGTCACAGGTACGACATAAAAGGGAAAAGTGAAACGTTAACCGGGTGCGGGGGTCAGATAAAGCGAAGAATATAGAAGGATACAGATGTTAGAAGTTCGGGGGCATTGTTCTTGGCAAATTAGTTGCGTATCGCGTGACCCACTTGTTATTGAGGGTGATACGATCTGCCCAATCATTTGTACCTCTGTACATCTACAGGTTAGAATGTAGAACAATGAAGCCAGTCAGATCGTTACCGAGTAGCGCAATATTAAGACAAAAGTCGTGAGAGCAAGTTTGTCTTATTATACTAATATCGGCGTTATACCTTTCTTGTCCCAACAAGATAAATTACCCTACCCATTTTTCTCATTCTCACAAGTCTTGTACCTTTGGTGTCTATTTCTAAGCTATTATTTTTGATAAAAGTTACTATTCCGCGAGAAATTCGCAGAGGAAGTTGGTGTTGACAAGAATTTGAGGTGCAAAAAGAATTCCTCCTGGACTCTCAATATTAATATTTTCACAAAATGTTTCTCTTGGATAAACTTTTAGGACTAAGTCATAAGACAAAGACGGAATTAAGTAGCCACACTCTCATATTTTATTTAGATCTATGTCATAGACACACCACACCTTGTTTGTATTAGGTGGGCAGCTTAGCTCAGTATGATGTTGTTTGAACTTTACCATCCTAGGCAAACATAAGCTTTTAACTTTGGCAAATAAACTGATTCAGCTGCAAAATAGGTTCATACTGCGCCTACCAACGTCACTTAACAATGACATACACACGCAATATAATGTATTAAGATAAAAATAGAAACTTATTTAGCATTCTTTGCGAATTCACAGTTGTTTAACTTTTATCAGAATTGATCCGATAAGTATGTAAGAGACACAAATAAATATTATGTTTACATTAAATATTCTTTGTGCTGAAGTCACATTCCCATTGGTACTCGTCTTCAAAGCCTTTTTATGGTTCATACTTGCTCCGCTATGAGAACCATATAGTTTTGGAGATGACTACCTCTACAAAAAAGCAGATCTTGTCAGAAAAGGGTGAATGTCATTGGGCTCAGACAAAACTTTCATCCAACAACCCTCCACCCTCCCAAACCACACCCGAAAATATGGGACTTTGGAATTTCACCAGTTTTGGACCGAGAATCACAATTCAGGAACCCCCTCACCCCCACCAAAAAATCATATGGAACTTTATGGTTTCACCAGTTTTGGACTCGTGATCACAATCCAAGAACCCCCCCCCCCCCAAAAAAAACAAAAAAAACCATATGGAACTTTGGGATTTCACTAGTTTTGGATTCAGGATTACAATCAAAGAACCCCCCCCCCCATTCTAATCCATAAATTCCACCTTGTGGAGGAGTTGTTTTAATTTTGGGATTGGTCATGCGTGTGAACCATTTTGATGCCCAGTTCGGCGGCGCCTCGTCTGGATTTCTTGGGAACAAAGATGTACAATATTTGTAAAGTTTACATATAACGTACTTAATTAGTTCAGAACATTCAAACCCAAGCGGAAATTGCCTCTGGACCATCTTAGAAATAAAATTCACATATTCGCAGGATGAATTTCTCGCATCTAAGATAGATATGAGGCAAATAAGCTGTGTAAACATCCAAGCCTGGTCACACCAGGTCAGTTTGCCAGCAGCTATGCATATTGGCTGGTGCAATAAGCAACGAAATCTGTAATTTCATTATTATTGAGAACCAACCGCATAATGACGGACGAGGACGTACAATTTGCACAATAACGTGTTGAACCAATTAATAGTCAAGGAGAAGGAGAGACAAACATGTAAACGTTTTGTAAGAAGCACATTCTTCATCAATGAACTGTCAGGTTTACGTGAAAACTAAAGTAACTTATAGTCTTCAGTGATATACTTGTTTTGTATTCTGTTGAACATTCACTAAGATTACAGACTCTGTGTCGCGGAGTATTCGCCCAACCTGATGCGAGCCTTGACCAACTTTGCTTTTTTCGTGCGATATTACCAGTGCTCGAGTCCCAAAAATCCTAAACTGTGAATAGTCCTTTATCTTCGTATCATTTGAAGAGTGCATTGTTTTATTTGCTACAGAATATTTCCTGTGTATCCGTTAGGAGGACCCACATCAAACAGAGGTAGTTGGAGGAAGTAAATGATATTAATGCGCCTAAAGCCACGCAAGAGAGAAACACAAAGAAGTGGCCAAACACAATTGTCTGACTTCCCCCATTGACGTAGTTTACAGTAACCTTGTGGAGACAAGTGGATAGTTGTGGGTGAATGAATTAGAAAGGAAGATACGATGAGATAAAACCAGAGGGTCGTGGACAAGACATTGAAGTATCGGGTGTCAGAGTCGCAACACATCGTGTACATTATCCAACATTGATTTTCTGTTGTGTCTCCTGCCGGTCAGTGGCCCAGAAAGTAACGCCGAGCAGACACACTTGACACACTCAACTCGACAAACTTTGTACGAATACACTGAAAAATACTCAAATGCTTCTTGTGGGGTTACTTCTTCGCAAAGACAAGCTTCAGGAAAATAACGTTGTTTTTGTGTGGCATTTAGTGCGGTCTTGGTGGGACATTACGTCCTGTAATTGTGCTGCTTGGTGTCCGTGACCTCACACCTCTGTGCAGTTAAATGCTGGCTCGGATCGGTAAAAGTTCTGTGTATCCAGAACGTGCTCGAACCTACAGGAGAGGGCTGAGGCTCTGTTTACTCAGCAAACTAAAATAACCCGCGTACATCCAACTGTCCATGCTGGTCCATAGCAGAAACCCTAATTGTTCTTATTGATTTTGTATCAGTGATAAGACCGTGCCTCAAATATTTTTATTCCCAGTACTGGCAGCGACAACTATCGTATTTGTATTTTTTACAGTTTTGGGAAAATTAATTGTCCCCTTTGTTATTTCTGTATTTTCACTAGCTATATATTTTCAGTTTTTTTTCACTTCAGATCGTGTAGCATTGAAGAACCCAGAAGCCGTCGAAATCAGCCAGCATGTGATACTGGACGCACTAGAACACCACCTACAGAAGACACGTCCCAACGAGCACCATGCGTTTGCTAACTTTATATTGTGCCTAATGGAGTTGCGAACACTTGTGCACACGCATGCTAAAGCTGAAGAGAAAATGACACTAGAATGGTCGGACATCAAGTATCCACCGCTACTGATGGAAATGTGGAATACGAACACGGACAATCCCCAACCTGACTAGCAATCGTTATACTTTGTGCAGGCAGTGCTGTCAAGAGTTAATTTGCACCAAGTAAAATATTACAATGTCAATCGTTTCACTACCACAACTGGGAATTTATTACCGTTGTCGTTTAATGCTTCTGCAGAATTCCATTGCGGCACCAACAAACGGTGGCAGCCACTGTTAGTTGCACGTTATTTTTGGTGTCCGCCCATGTAATCATTGCGTCACAATAGTTGGTACAGTGAGTACTTTTCTGCGCCAAAAACTTAACGACAACACAGTAACAGCAAAAAGGATCACGGTGTTTGCGCAATGACGACAGTAGTAACCACCAGACTGGCAGGTTGTGGTTGCTGGTACATTTTGGCGTAACATAAATAGGCAATTTAACAAAACTAGCCCCCAAGTAGAGCTAGAACCTCATACCACATGCTACTAATCCGAATTTTAGGACAATTATCCATTCTGATTGTGGTGTCAGTGAAATGCAACGGACATGTCAGCGATGAAGCGTCTTGTAACACTTTCACCTTGTGTGCCATACTATATTTTGTGACGTCATTGAAGAAGAAATGAAATTGCAGTTCATTTGAATTACATGCGACGACCGGTAGAAAAGGGCATCGATGGATCGTATGATTTCTACGGTTACTCCAACTGGACATCAAAACCGCCTCAAATTCAATGAAAAACAAATGGAGTTGATGTTTCCTATGTGTCGTTATTGAAAGATTACCGTTCGGTGCTTACCTCAAGATTATTGTAAATCGGTACACGTGAAAACGACTTAGTACTCCGTAAACTGACATTATGTAAGAAAGTAATTTTTTTTTGGAATCCACTGCAAATAGTTTCGAGATGTTTGTGTGATGGCTCTGGTAATTTTCGTTTTACTGGTGATGGATATCGAATGAAAGTGTACCAATGTGCTAAGGAATGTAATTATCGCACAGTTGTGCAATGTCTAAAATTTTAGCAGTTCATAACCAAGTAAATAGATATGTTTTTGTTTGAAACCTGTGAACGCATGTGCAGACAGTTTTTACCTGAGTTTACTTGGGAACAAAACTTGAAAATATAGCAATTTTACACTTAGTGAAGCAGATATCCTTCTTTTAACACGTGGTGTGGTGTTCAGCTAGCAGATCGCACATGATTATATTATAACTGAAGTATTTCTTGTAATAACGTCATCTACCTCATTGATGCATGAGTGACTTCTATGGAACACAACATTGACTTCCCCCGAGGAGGAAACATTCGGACATAACGTCTTCAAAAATCCTTTTGGCAAAATATAGAAAATTAAACACGACAAGTTGCTTACTAGTTAGTTACCCACACATTTAGTGTTGCCGTTCACTGGTTGAACCAATTTAGGTCCAGTGATAAAATGAACTGAAAAAGCGTTTAAAAAATAGAACTGCACTGTGCTTACAGAATGGAGCTTCACCTTTTACGTTCTTTAAAACACAGTTGTCTGTGTCAAATCTGTAGCAGGAGGACGAATGAAATGACATTTACCACTACTGTATTATGTCAACCCCAGTGATGGCTGCATCTACCTCATAATATTTCATGCAAGCTGTCTGTGCTATTTTTCACAAATGAGTGAAAAAATGGTGGTTCCGGATGGTGAGAAATTGAAGGGAAAATCTGTGGGAAATAGCATAAATAGCAGATGAAATAGAGAAGCCGCTACTTTCCATCTGTAACATTTTAACTGGAAATAGTATTATTGATACTTAGCTAAACCGTGAAAAATCTCAGACACAAAATAACTCACCAATACCGTATGCTAATAGTAATAGATTGTACCTCTTTCTTGAGCAATTTTTAAATGGTTAACTGGGTAACTTTTTTCATGTTGTGATTGTATATTTAAATCTGTAGAGATCAGGAATCGTGTGAAAAAATATTCAGGAGTTGTAAAGGTATCGTGTTGTATCTATTGAAGAGGTGCCCTTTTAATTGTCAAGGAAAACATTTGACTTTTAATTTTTTTTTTTGTATCGTAGCAAGAGCTGCGTCAACGTATAGAAAAATCCAGTTGAATATTTGAAGAAGTTGCGCAATGTCAATAATTAATCCCAATAATATGAAGGGCGTTTTTTTAATAAGCGTATTCACAGTTTTTACTTACAGACTTGCCATTGTGTGCACAAAAATCCTTGGAATAAGATATCTGCTTTGGACACATACTACACGATGCCCCAAGATTTTACACCTTCTTGTCAGGAATTTAATTGGTCATTTATTGTTAATGTGTTGTTTTCTATTTATTTTAACTCAACACCTCAAAATTGAAACGGGACTAATTTTCTCAGGAATGAGCTCAAACGAAGGGTACGAAAATCGCTATGTAGAACCAAATACTTCAGTAGACCACATTAACCAGTACACCTCAAATTATTCTTTTTGCCTTGAGATTTTTGGGTAATTTTCCAAAAGGTTTACTCAGGAAATGTTCTAAGTTAATAATTTATCCCACTACACTCCTCGTCTAGATTGTTTGACCGTGAAAAGCGGAGATTGTAGGGGGAGTTTGGTCTGTATATGTTGGAAGACAGTTAATTTATCAGGTACAATGTGCATTTTTCATGCATCCGTCAGCAAAGTGAATTCAAAATAT
This sequence comes from Haplosyllis leylae, assembly GCA_038406175.1. NCBI lineage: Eukaryota > Metazoa > Annelida > Polychaeta > Phyllodocida > Syllidae > Haplosyllis > Haplosyllis leylae. The sequence continues at coordinate 4,008 of JBCAUG010153956.1, read as the reverse complement.
ATCATTATTTTCACTCAGTAGCCATTTATCATAGTGTGTTACTACAAGTACATATATATGCAAATCACTTTGAAATATTAAAGAAAAAGAGCTTACTTTGAATGGACCCAGGAAATCAGTATGAGGTAGTTTGTTAAATGTCACTTTGCAATGTTATAAATTGGCGTCCCTAAAAGTCAGTGCTTAATGAAAATATCACATTCAGAAAGTGTAATTTATTCGTTGTAATTTGCAGTAATTGTTCCTGCACCTGTAACTGAAATTGGACATTTTTTTGGATACTAATTAATACAACTGATTTTTTGTTTACACATTCTAGTTTTTCACGATAAGCATTTCTGTCAGATCTGACAGATCTAGGAGTGGATTTCTACCAATTGGTAATGTAGGTGTTAAATTTTTAATAGTGTTCATGGTCTAGCAAGGGTCAGTAATCTTAAAGAACCCTTGCATGTAAAATTCAAACTCGGGTAATCCTTAAAAGTTGCATATCTGTCGGATCCGTCAGATTTGATTATCGTGAAAAACTCATATGTGAGTGTTTTGATTCAATTTATTTTGTTTTTGAATTGTTTTAGTGATAGAGCGAGTGTTAAATTCCTGTGCCTTCATTTAATTCGTGTGCAATGTATTTTAATTCTGTACAGTAAAACTTGTCTTACGTGGACACGGGCTTACACGGACACGCCACCAACTGTGGACAAAATCTTATGTACCGACAGATTTTTGTCCATTTACCCCCTCATACATGGACAAACTTGTCATGTGTGGATGGTGGACAGCAAAAAATGTACCATGGAACAAAATTGCCTTTATTTACGTGGACACCCAGCTGTTATTTCTAGGGATACCTTGGTAGTTTTAATGAAATAGGTCTGAGATAGCCTCAATTTATATACAAGGAGTTCAAAGATCAAAGAGAAAAGTGTGAACCACACATTTCAAAGAGAATATGTGACAATATAAATGAATGTGAAAAAAAACATTTGAAAAAGTGGAAAAATTGAAAAACACTGAATAATTGCAGTCTCTCATATGTGGACACCTTGTCAACCGTGGACACTTGATGGTGTACGGTGGAGCGTCCACGTATGAGCAGTTTTACTGTACATCATTACGTACCCTCTTCAAACCAGAGAAGTCCTCGTACTGTGCCATACTTGTAACCATAAAATGTGCATCTCCATAAACTGCTCCGACGTATAATTGACAACCTATTTGTAAATTAATAAACCAATGAGTATGACGAAGCCCCCCTCCCCCATTTTAGTGAATTTTATACATTAGATATTCATAAATTGGTGATAAAGCTAGTATTTGACATTGGGGTTCGGGGCAGACGGAGATAATGCTACAAACTTGGTGACACGTTCATAGCATTTGCCGACCTTAGTGTCACGGACGGAAATGAACAGTCATTGCCCAATTCATTCGATGGCATTCACTGAAGTATCGTAGTAATTTGGCAGTTTTGTCGCATTGCTATATATGACTTCAGGCAGTTTTACTGATCCATTTTCAGAAGGGTGGAAACTGCAAATTACAATAATTGAACTATGTTCAGATTTGTTGAAGATGATGCACATGTCATCAAGTTCAGTCTCACAAGCACAAATGTGAATGCAAACGGATTAAGCAGGGTATAATTCAAATATCACGACTACAATATTTTTTGTACTAATGAGTATGTTTAGTGCTTAATTCTTATTGCTTACTGTAGAGGGTATGTGTACAAGTGGTGACAGTAAGGTTTTCTAGTGAAAAATGTATCATTCATAGAATAATTTGTTTAATAATATAATTGTCGTTGAAATTATCAGATCTTGTCGGTTGCAAGGAAAATCAGTGATGCCCGTCTGAAGGGTGTCTTCACAGAATGCGATACGGTAATTGTAGATGCAAGTTCCATGTTGTTTGTTGATTTCAGTGAAAGCTGTCTCACTATAATTTTGCGATAAAAACCAAGTATTGTGAAGGATCTTTTTATCCCATTTAATCGTTTATTTTCATTCATGTTATGTTTAATTGAGATGAATTATGTTGCAATGAATTGGGATCCATTTGTTATGAAATTTATGAACTGAAAGAGAAGTTTGAATTCATCCCCTCTTTTTATCATTGCTTGTACATATTTATTCTTTGTTCTTTATATAGTGCACATCATATACACTGCTGTTATTTTTTTGCTTTTCTGTTGAAATCCCTCACGGATTTCTTAGGTACATAGTCATCTTCCTCATTATTGTACAGAATAAAACAAATGTTTTAGAAATAAAATGTTATTTAAATCTTCAGTGAGCTTACTTTTGTGTGAAGTCGCACCCGTTATGAAACTACATAGATTGAAATAGTCCCGATCTCTTGGTTTGAACAGACTAAAGATGAGGAATTTGACTTTCAGAACTTGACATAGGATATCAGCTTAACTTTATTTCTGACTTTTTGATTACATAATGTAGATTTACTTACAAATTAATTTTAAAATGTTATTCAAAATTGAATAAATAATGAACATTAATTTCTTTTTTAATGTTAATTGGCATTGCTGTGTCAATCGGGTTTCTCACGATAGGCAAATCTGACATCTGATAGAAATACAATGCAATTTTACAATTTAGAATTAAAATGTAAGGGTTATTTAATATTTCCGGTGCTTGCTAGATTATCAAACAAGAATATTGACCCTACATGCAGTCAAGGATTTAGTCTCCACAAGCTGCAGGGTCATCCTCTCCCCAGATGCGGGGGGTGGGTGGGTGTTGACCATCTTTTGATGCCAAGTAGATCTGCTAAAAACCAAAATTCTCTACGTAAGGTGGGGGGGGGGGGGGGAAGGGGGGGGTGGGTGTGGTGACCAACTTTTTGATGCCAGATCTACTGAAAACCAAATTGTCCTATTTTCAAGGGGGGAGGAGGAGGTTGCCCAACTTCTTACTTTTGGTGCTGACATCTTGTGAGAGTTTGGGGTGAACTACAAAATTTTGACAAGATTTTTTTCCACCCAGTCAGAGTGGTGCATCACAGACTAATAATTAACACAAACAACAGCAAGTGGTGGAAATCCACTTATAAAGATCTGACAGATCTGTCAGAAGTGTATGTCGTGAAAAACTAGAAAATAGCATTGTGATGGGCTGAGGTGGTTTAAGTTTAAAAATGTCAAAAAATATGTCAAATTGTCAAAAAGATGTCAAATTGTCAAAAAGATGTCAAATGTCAAAAAGTCAAACACATTGACTACGGAAGAGGTTCACAAAAAAAAATAAATTGACATAATGAGGTTCACAGATATTGACGTCAATTTTGACGTCACATTTGAAGGTCATCAAAATTGGTCAAAAATACTTTCTATGGACATGTTGAGGGTTTTTAGTGACAATCATATGTGATGACAAAATTGACCCACCCACCCACCCAGGCATGTGAAAGGTACCATTATTGTCTACTAATAGCCAAAAGGGCGGGCTGAAATATTGTTTTTTAAAGGAATTAGAGCCATTTGAAAATTTGAAGTGAAGGGGATTTTCCTCCGTCTTGGCTTGTTCTCGGTTACTAAAAATAGATCGATGATGTCATCACTGGAATTTCTATATGAGTGCACATACATTGTGATGTCACATGCATATATAAGGAGGTGATCTGGGCAAGGAGGCAAGGCTTAGCCAATTTTGGCAGCCATATTTAAAAAATTGCTGATTTGCACTTTAAACCAGCACCATTCCTCCCCAGATGAATATTTTAAGCTGTATTTTTTATATAAATAGACAATAATGGTCCCTACCCCCAGTAGAAACCTCAACCCCAAACTCCATCTAGAAATTAGAAAATAGCCCTGTGATGGGCTGAGGTGGTTTAAGTTAAATGTGTCAAAAAGATGTCAATTGCCAAATAACCAAACACCTAGACTATGGAGGAGGTTCACACAAAAAATAAATTGACACAATGAGGTTCACACATATTTATGTCAATTTTGACGTCACATATAAAGGTCATCAAAATTGGTCAAAA
>JBCAUG010153845.1:0-20400 GCA_038406175.1 Haplosyllis leylae | reverse complement strand
TTTGCATAATTTATTATTATTTATTATAAATTCTTGTTACCGAGAAAGCTCTCAGTAACAAAATTTTATTGTGCTGAGATCTTTCTCAGTACAAAGTAAATTATTGTTACCGAGAAAGCTCTCGGTAACAAAATTTTGTTATGCTGAGAGCTTTCTCAGTATGAAGCAACTTCGTGCTTAGAGCTTCCTTGGTACAAAGTAAATGTACATTCTTGCCTAGAAAGCTCTCGGCACCAAGTTGCTTCATACCAAGAAAGCTCTAGGCATGAAGAAGCTTTTCATATCAAGAAAGCTCTCGGCACCAAAAATTTATTGCCGAGTGTGTCCTCGGCAACAATATTAGGTAAACGGAGACAGTACAGAGACGTAAACATTCGTGATGCCGACCCTGGGTAAATATAAGCAAAGACTGTGCGAGGTACGCATACGCGCATGCATAAATTGAAATTATTCAACACTGAATTACCCTATTTGAAATACAGTAGGAAGCAAATTGAAACAATACGTGGGTGAATATAATTAATGTCCAAAATGCTCAAGTAAAATTATTGTGGCCTGAAGCTAAATATCGCAGTATATATTGTCACTTTTTGTTGTGTACACCAGAAGACAAATCGTAGATGATTTACTGGTGTTAATGAGGCCAGGTATAAGTAATGTTTAGTCTCCACATTTGTAACATGGATGATTTTATTTTAGTTGTGACAGAAGAAAAGAAATCAACTGACGCAACGATCGGCACAAGCGAAGAATTTATGCGTAATAGCTACAGCAGCAGTGCATCAACGGGAAGCTACTTGACGGACTCCTTGTCGCTGATTTCAGGGACAACCTACTCGGGCAGCCACGAATCCGTCTTCGGTTGCCCTGGAGCGGCTTATGAAAGCGGCCCACATGAGGTCCCCTGCGTGGACCACTATGAGCAAATAGAACAAGATTACGAGTACGACCCATTTCCGCTTGAACCAGTGCCAGCGCCTCCCTTGCCACGCCAAACTTCTTCTCATGAGACTGTTGAATATTTGAAAGAACGTGGATATCGCCAAGACCCCCGAACTAGTCTCTTTTTTGAGCTACCTGAAAGTGGATCCTACCGTAAATGTCCGGGAGTGTGTCCAATGCCGGCGCATTGCCAAAACCCTCAATACGCACAACATCAGCAGCCGCAACAACCGTCACAAATACGACAAACGTCATACCCGTCACAGAAAAATGAGAGGAAGCGAAAAAGAGTCACGGCTCCTGGAAATTCCACCAAACCGAAACAACCCAGGAAATCCCCGAAAAAAACCGTGGATCCAAACAAGCCGAAGAGCAAACGAGGAAGGAAAAAGGGGCAGCGTAAGTGTCAAATATTATTATAATTCCTATGTGTCATATCATATAAGTAAAAATGACAAGTTGTCAACAGATTTTGTGACATGATGTCAATACATCGCTTCAGTCTTACTCAATGGATGTAAAGATTTTAATTTACATATCACCCTAGAGGAAGGCTTTCCAAATAATTTTCAGCTGTAATTTGAACGTGATTTAATTGTCTATTTCTCTTATTTCCTGTGAATGGCCGATTCTGTGATTTCCTGTGAATTTTAGGAGTTTGGGTCCACAGATGCGGGGGCTTCTCCGCTGAAGTTACGTCTATGTAGAGGATGTATCCATCTGACTAATTTCAAATCCTTGATCCTTGACCCTTTCAAGATTCCACTGTAAAATGATGAATGCTTAAAAAAACTTTTCATGTTAACATCTTGATCCTTTTAGTATCAAAGGATAACCATCTATGGCGGTTCCTCTTGGACCTGTTGAAGGATAACAACTGTAATCCTGAACATATTCGGTGGGAAAATCGCGCCGAAGGAATCTTTACCATCGTCAATTCAGCACATGTTGCGGAGCTCTGGGGGAAGAAAAAGAAAAACGACAAAATGAATTATGAAAAAATGAGCAGGGCAATAAGGTCTGTTTTTCATTTGTGGTTATTTCCATACATCTTAAATGAAGGAGAATCTTTCTACTAGATCTCGCCGTTGAAAAACCTTTATCCATTTTTTCATTGAAATGGCCTGATTGTAGCATTGATCTAGTTTTGAATCAGGAAATAAAATGCGAGAATTATTTTTCATTTTTAGATTCTGTAAAACCCCTGGTTACATCAAAGATGCTCCGAAAGACGGATCTTATCCCAAGAAGTTATGCTACGCCTTTGGACCAAACACAACTGGCTGGCAAGAAAATGCATCCACCATATAACTGAGGTAATCTTTGAGTCATTTTAACACAAGACTGTTCAAAATGATCTGTTGCACCCGACAAGTACATTGTCAGCAAGAACAAATGTCCACGTTATATAACTGAATTAAGCGCTCATAGAATCTGGTTAAATCACAAGCATATCTTGCCTTCTATGTTTCACTGTCGCATAACAGTTGATTTGTGATTTCGTTGTGTGACATAGTACTCAAAAGAAAACAAAATAGAAATAGATATAAAGATTACTTTTTTGGTGGAGAACAGTACAATTATCATATTGATCAAAATACGCACTTCAATAAATGTTTTGCTGATTCTGTTTTCTTTGTACAGAACATGGTGGAACGAAGAAGCTGGTCTTCCTTTAACTCATGTAATAGATATTCCAATAAAATAAAGACTGTTGCAATTATTGATCTATGTTTTCCTTTTGTTTGTTTTTAGTCTTAATGGACGAAAGGTTTAATCTGATGAATCTGATCCTTGAAGGATATAAAATGTTTGTTTTGGATACATGTGCCGTATATTATGGACTGATGATCTATTTTTGTGTATGTTGAGCATTTGTTAAATGTTAAACGTTAACTAATTATTTGTACATAGATTTTAAGGAAGTAGTTGTTTGTTATGTTTCTACTGTTGGTTCACTTGTTGTGTTCATAATTTCCTGGTGTTCTCAAAAAGAAAGGGCACTGGCAAAATATCACACAACTGTTTTTCGTTAATTGTATTTTTTGGATGTGTTACATATTAAATGGTCGTGTAATAAAATATGCGAATTAACTATGTAATTATATAAAGTTTTTGCAATGTTTATGTAAGACTTGAATTTTACGAAGTGCCATACTATCAGACCAAATTGTTATATTTTGAAAATGTTTCCATAGAAACAGTAATATCTTGTAATCCACCCGCCTCAAGTGTGTCTTTGCGTTCATGTTTTCCAGGAGTAAATTTTCCAATTGAGTGTTTCCGAAATTGATTTGATTTTGAATATTTTTTTATTTGAAAGGAGACATTTCTGATGTCTAATTTAAAAGTTTAAATTGTATCATTGAACATGGGAAAATTTGGCATAATTCTTCAAATTTATGTAATCGGACTGAAACAAGGGCATACGAATTTCGGAAGCTTGAAATGTGTTTCAAAGTCATAATTTGAAATGTCAATAACTTAAAAGCTTCAACCGGTGTTCGAATTGTTTGAAAGTTGGCAATGTTGATATTTTTGTATCACTTACATATAGAAATTAAGGTAGCAATCTAGGAAATAGTTGTCAATCCCATCAACTGTAACTCAAAGCACCATGACAATTTGGTAATTTATTTTTATTATATATTGTTTAAAAATGGCAATTCTATGTATTTCGGGAGACTCGATTGGGTTCGTCAATACGGGTGTAAACTTCTGTAGACTGAGCAAAGCCCTAATATAATTAAATATATCAACTGTAAAAGTAAAAAAGGCAATGTTGTTAGCACTTGCCAAAATTATTGAATCTAGCTTTATTTAATTAAGCTGGGAGGACCACCAAATAGTTGTGGCCATGGATGGCGTATTGTTTAATGTTATGCTTCACACTAACAAGCTATGAAAAGTAAACATTGCTGTTTGCATTATTATATCCTTGACTAAAAACTTTTGAGAATCACGTACGGAACTTGAGGCAAAGTTTTGCACGACTGTTTGTATCCAAATAATCTCCCATCATATAGGGATTTAATATCCATTGTTCTGTATCTTGAAACGATAAGAGAATAAAACTGAAAACGTTCAATTAAATGGGTTGTTACCACTTTTTAAGCAGTTGTCCTTATTAGCGCCCGCGTACGTAGTACGACGGGAAGGTTGTGTGTCTGTCCACTAAAGGGGATAGTAATCTTGTCACTAGCCTGCACTGGGGGAAGGGGTACCCCTGGACAGGACATGCCACGGATATGACACACCGTGGGCATTACGCCCCTTGCGGCCACGCAGGAAGACTTTCTTGGTTTCTTGTGTTCAGTTCAGAAAACCAAACGAAGTAAGATTCCCAGGTGACTTTAAACATCGTGACCCAATAATCATCTGAGCTTTGAGTTTGATATATTGCTTTAAAATGTTCCCTTGGTATCTCAGTATAACTAATTACCATGAATTAAGGAAAACGCGATTGTCAAAAACGCTGTTTTTGAAATTCATATTATTAATTTAGAACAATGGAAGAATAACACGCTATTTTTTCTGAATATGAAATACTACCAATACCGGATAGTAGTAAACTTTAAGAAAAATATGCCAAAAGAAAAACAAAATCAATTGTTTTGGTCTGTGCAGCCAAATTTATCTGATGTGGACAATTACCATAACCTTTTCATTACTGTGCAGCAATGATGTTTGCCATCAAAGTTTGCTTGAAGACAATAAGTCTAATTTCAGATTATTCTTCATATTTCCAATCGAATTTTTCACAATTACACAAAGTTGGCAATGTTGGCATTATTGCCAACTTTGTATTCCCATATATTTTCAGTTTTCTTCTTTATTTACACCAACTGATGTTAATAACGGGAAAATTAGAAATCAAGGAGTACATGAGGATTGTGTTTCAAGGTTTCATGTTTTATTGGACCAACTGATTTTAAATGGCAGAGTCAAAACAAAGTTGGCAATGTTGCCATTCTTGTGATGCGGAGAGATTATGAAAAACTCTTCTTGGGTAACAGCAAATTACGTAAAATTCAAATAGAAATTGAAGAAATTGGATCCAATTTCGAACTCATCAGTGTAAAATATCAAAGAGAAATAGCTCATTTGCTGTCTTTTTCTCTTCATTTCTCGTCATAAAGTATAGTTTCAAGTGGTGTTGACGGATTTTTGTCGTTGTTGTTATTGATTTGTATAGCGCTGTTGATGGAACCAACATTAATGGGAATTTTCATCTCAAAATTTTCATTTTGAAATCCTTTGCGAATAATTTTCAATTGTATCTGATAGCTTGGCTGTTGAATAACGTATTCATTTTGTGGAATCATACCAGGTGCAGCAGGCATAAGATTATTATCCATATCGCAGTCCAGAAAATTAAAAGGGATTTTCAAAGCACATTTTCCTTTTTTTCCTTCTCCAATAACAACTGAAATCCTTTCCTTTAGTCCCTTCAGCAAAACCTCCTCTTCCATGAAAGAAATTGAGTAGAATTTGCCTTCAAGCAGCAGTCTTCCTTCTACTGCATCTATTGCCGTGTCACCCTGTTCATTGTCTATTTCTACGTCTAGCTCCACAGATTCCTTTTTCACAAAAGCCTGACGTTGGGTTGCTATCTTAACCTTCACTTTTCCGTCGGTGAATGTACTTTCGAATTCTCGTTCGAGAGTGACTGGATGCATGGCCTGTGGATACACTTCAGAGATATCCAGTTTCTTGTCAATCCACAATCCTCTAAACTGGACGACGTTTCCTAGTCCAAATAATGTTCTCCTAATAAAAAGAATAAATGAGTACATTTCTGATTGGACTGGATGTGAAGGAGATGATAATCCAAATTGTAAACATTCAGTAATATTTTTCAAAGCCATTTGTCTGCAAACGTTTGAACACTTGAATTCGAGATTGAGATTTTCATTCTGAGATCAAATGTTACATTTTAAGCCTAAATTTATCAGACAAAATAAATTCAGCAAAAAAAAGAAATTGCCTACAGGGGGATAGAACTCTGGACCTCTTGTGATATACTATGGTACCTTCCTGACTGTGCTAAGTTGCCATTTGGTTGTCTGAATCTTTAACAGCTTCAAAAAGTCATGATTCCAGAAATGATCCAAGTCCAAAAAGTGAACTTGCACATGAAACAAACTTCAGCTAAAGATCTCTCAAGAGACACATGTCTGGTTGGCACAAGTGGAGAAGCATCAGACCTCTAAACAAATGCTGGTCAGCGTTGAGGATTCAATCCCATTGGAAGCGACTTTATTATTGCTGAAACTTTTTTAAGCCCTCCGGTGTAAATTCAGGCTTAAAATTTAAATTTGATCTTATCGTGAAAAACTCGATTAAGTAAAGTGTTTTGCAGAACACTGAGGCTATATAATTGATTTGATTTTTGATAGTCTAAACCACCGAAAATCTTACCTCTCGATAAGAGCTTTCAGTCTGTAGTTGACGCAGATGTACGTGAACAATCCCGATGCGATGTTTGGTACTGATACAGGACAAGCCTCTGGAAGCTTAAAACTGAAAGGAAATTTGTGTCTTCCAACCGGAATGTACGTGGATGAAGCTGGGCCTTTTTCGTCGATGATCAATGTTTCTTCCGTTTCATTCAGCTGCGGTGTCTCATTATTTTCTACACTGTCGTCTTCTTTATTCTTTTGTTCGTCTTTCTCAGATTTCACTTCCCTGTTTTTACAATCCTTGCTCTTTTCAGCTTTTACCCACAATTGTTTTTCGTCTTCTACATGATCAATTTTAAACTCTTCAGCTCCAATGTAAAAGTATGTAACACCGCTACACAGGAGTTTGACTTGTTTGGCATCGACGGGTTTGCTCACTTCCAGGATCAGATATCCACACACAATGTCACCCGGATTGTAAATAGGTAAAACTCTCAGTGGCAATACCCTTCCTCCTACAACCAGAATAATCTGATGACCAGATTACACCCTACAGGAACATCAGTCGGTTCTGACGTGTGCGACAATATCAAAAGATTCTGATAGGGGTTTTACAATGGGCTTCTGTGAGGATTGTTTTTTACATTTTAAAGTGTTCACAGAAATCAGCAATATGTAGCTGAAATGTGATAAATTTTTGTGTTAAAAAGAAGATCCGACTGATAAAGGGCTTTTTCGAAATTTTGAAATATTAACTGAAAAATTATAATATCTTATTTTCGTATGTTAATAAGATCAACTGACAGAGACACATTTCAAGATATTTATTTCCTAAAGGATGATTACTCAGTGTCAAATTTGAATTTTTTAAGAATTTCTTTTATCTGTGACATATTTCAAAAAGTTAAAAAGCTCGTCATCAGTATTAACATTAAAGATTGGAAATTATCATTTTTCAGCTAAATATTGCTGTTTTCTAACACATCCAAATGTAAAAAAAGAAAAATAATAGAGGCCCATTATAAAACCCCTGTCAGACTTAATTGATATCAAGAAAATATTTTGACCCTGTCAAATTCCATTGATGTCCCTGCAGGGTAAAGCTTTGTGGACTTCCCAGTAAAAAAAACAAGATAAATATCCGCCTAAGCTGAGATTATTTTGTAAAATATTGAATGCAAAATTCAATTTCATGATGAACTAAAATAACAGTTGAAAAACTCAAAGATGACAAGAAATGAAATTAATCCCTTACCTAGGGTGCTTGCACCATCTTCCCTTTCATCCCACAAGCTCGTGTCTTCCATTTCTTTCTTCTGCTCCAGATTTAAATTCCTCATAGTTATAACATCATCAATTTTCTTTATTCTCGCTTTTGTCTTTTTGTCCGGTTTAGGATCCAGGTACGAAAAGGCTGAACTTGAGTTCAAGTGATTATAATCCCACTTGCCGTCCGTAGGATATAAGTATTGACCGTGTTGATAATCGTACAGTAATTTGACATTATCCAGATTGAATTCTATGTCAAATGTTTTAATGGATGAAACATCAGCTGCAATTATACAAAAGACAAGTTCCCTTTGAGGTGTGGTGAACTACGTAACGGAGTATTTTTAAATTTGAGTTCTTTCAAATTTAAAGAGTAAAACTTCTGCCAATTTGATTGAGATTAAAACATAAAATATTCAATTTAACAAATTATTCTCGGAAGGATGGGGAATTACCAACGGTATTTTCGTGGACTATTAAAAACGTGTTACCTTTTCCTGGTGTACCAATCGTGTTCACAACCCTTGTACTTGATCCGCATCCCATGATTTTCAATCTATCCTTTCATAAAGAGTAGAAATTTCCAAAATATATTTGGTTGCTAAGCGGTTTTCACATGTGACAACACACGTCATGTCACGGTGTATTTGTTCTCAATTCTGCAGAAGAACTGATCCAAATCGTTCAATACTGCTTATTAATCCAGGATCAGCTCCTTGAGTCACGGATTGGATTCAAGTCAAGTACATACTTGTTCCTCTAGCATTTTGTACCACGTCAGGTATGGAGAGCAAGTTAAAGCCCTAAATTGTAGATCACAAAATCGAATTTTCCCTGAATGAATGCTGTAGAATCTAAAGACTCTGCAGAAAATTGTAAAAAGAGTACTTCTGCCTGCTATCTCTTTTGTAACAAACCGGCATGCCACCACAGCACCACGAAGGCAAAGTAACAGAGATATTGGCGTATCTAGGGGGTACAAGGGACGCGCCCCTAGGCCAAAATTTCTTCGGGCAGTTTTCGGGGAAAATTGGCCAAATAGGTTGGCGCTCCTCTTCGGGATTGGTGTCCCCATCTGGGAAATCCTGGATCTGTCACTGAGAGATGATATTTAAATTGTCCTAATTCGTGCTTCGGTGATTTATCAAATTTCCCGGAATTCGCTGAATTCACTAAATTTCTGTACCATTTAGGGAAAACTCAAATCGCTTCTTATTTTGAAATATATTAGAATTTTTTGTCCTTAACCTTATTGTGACACATCTGCAAACTCTGTGTTAAATAATAAAGTCTGTCAGATCTGCCATCATTTTCACTTATTCCAAATGTTGAGTATTTACTAAGTGTTTAATAACAGAAAAAAGATTGGTATCTCTAAAAGTTCACTATTCGCTAAAAAGCTAGCAATACAAAAACATTTTATAGATCAAAATGTGTCAAATATGACAGAGATGTCATCTTCAAGTAGTTTATGGTCAACAAAAATCACATTTTTTAAGACCAAATGAAATCAAAGTTGGTATCTAAAACCTAACTATAATGGTACATATTTCAGTCTCATGAAGTCATTTGGATAATATTCACTAGGATCAATAAATTAAATCAAGGTAAAATCTGGTGTGCTGGTGCCAGATCATGATTTAAAATTTGTTCTTAATCACAGCAAACCAGATTTTAGCTCAAATTAATTTGATGATCTTGAGGAGGAAATCTCCATGGACTTCATTGAACTGAAACATGTTACCATTTTTGATGATAATAATTTTAATTCAATTGGTCTGAAAAAATACTACTATCCTATATTGGTCAATTTTGAGAAACCAAAACTTTTGCAGATGACATTTCTGTCATATGTTTGACAAAATTTGTCTCAAATGATATAATTTATTTCAGAGTAAACCTGTGGTAAATATTAAACATTTTGCTGTTTAAACTTTTAGTAGATGCTAAACTTTCAAATGAACTTCAAATTTAACACAAAGTTACCAGATTTACCAGTTCTGTCAGAATAATGTTGAGGACAAAAACCCTGTCTGCTGATTTGACATAGTCTATGTAAAAATTATAAACTCCAATAATAAATTGCAAATATTTTTGACTTTATTCATCAATAAAGGATATTGATAAAGGATAAAGGAGGGGGCTATGTAGTGTATTATTCTTGTACAGAGCCATCAGATAATAAAGGACACAGATCCCAACAGGTGTATTTCGTAACCCCTCTTTATTGATAGCTAAAAGTTAGAAATAGTTGTTTTATCATTTCTTGGTCCCTGATCATCAAAACATCCAGATGAGGTAAATAAACATAAAAAATTCTTTTCAACAATAATTTATTAAACTTTTTGGAAATATCAAAAAGTATACATGTTATATTTGACTAAATAAATATTTTAAAGCAATTTATCTAAATTTTGGTGATAAACAAGTGTCTTTTCAAGACGTTTTAGTAAAAGTAACAAGAATGGAATTAGACTTTGTTGATAACTCTTAGTTGTTGTAGATGCGATAGGATTTGACATGTTTGAAACATTCGATACAAAACACTGAAAATGTTTCCTACCGGAGGTTTACTTGTTGCCACCATTCTTTTTTAATGTTCTTTTTCAATATTTGGGATAATATCAACAATTTCGTCATCTGGAATATATACATCTTTTATCAAAAACTGGTTTTGTGATGTCTTTTCTAGTTGTATTCTTCTTTTGTATTCTTCATTCAATGAATCGCAGGATGAACCGGTAACAAATTTGCGCCTTACTTATGAGTAATTTAACAGTGTCGATGGTCAGTTTGGACCTTTGAAGTATCCTTAAAGTCACTTTCCAACAAGATGAAAGTACAACGTCAAATATCCGGCATATTTTACTTTATTAAAAGTACAATTGTCACAAAAAGTAAACAAACTGCATGCATCCATATTTTTCTAAATCGTAAGAAAGTGATTCATATTAATCTGATAAAAATACTTTATATTTTAAAAAATATATGAGTCCACATTGTACATATTTAATTGTAGTTCGGAGCCACATAAAATAGCAAATGCAGTACGAGGCTTTTGTCTCAATTATGAGACATCAATTAGTCAAACTCAGATCCATCACAAGTATGATGAATCTGCCACAAAGCCTCCATTCTCCTGCGGTCCGTTTCTTCTCTTCAAACTCCCAGTGCCATCCTGCATGCTTGTTGAATCAGCATTGGTATCTTAAATGAGTTAAGTATTAAAAGTTTATTAAAGAATAATTTTCAAATCCTTAATAGAAAAGCTGTCTTAATTAAATCACTTATATTTCAACCATTCCACCTAATTTGAAATAAATTTGAAATCTTACTTTCATCGATTTCTTTCACCGAGTCGATGGATGGTTGCTTCAGATAGGCAGATGGAATATCTGTCCTCAGTTCCATGCTGTATCTAGGTATCGTATTGTGCCACCCGTCACCCTGGGCTTTGTGTGGATACGCGAAGTCACCATGCTTAATGAAGTCTAAACCTGCAGCAAAGGATAAGCCAGAATTATTTTTCATTTTAAAAATCATACTTTATTCCTCATTTAACTCCTTCTGGGAATTTTCTGTTTGTTCCTGTTACTTTCCAAAATATATAAAAAATCTGAAACATTTTTCTAATATTGCTTTTTTTTAAAAAAAATTTTTAGGGGACATAAGTCCCTTTCGTGGGGCCACTGATACCCCTATTTTGGACTTCTGGTTACGTCTGCCCTCGGTTTCAAAGCCAGGGTGGATTTCTCGCTTCGACGCTAGAAAGGATATATTTCCCGAAATATTCTTTTCAAAATGTATACTTTTAAAAGCAGAAATCTTACCTCTTACTTCATATTCTTCGTCGACACGAAGCAGTTTAAATTTTTTAAGCAATCCAAATATGAGTAATCCCCAAAAGATTGTCCAAACTATGATGACGCTGACACCTAAAAGATTCCAACCCAGTTGCTGCAAGAAGAAATAAAATCATCGAGTTCCTTGAAGCGACAATTAACATGATTTTTACTATTGATTGATTATGGTAAAAGAAAATATATTTTGCTATGCGAATCAAACGTTTGTCTAATGTTCAACAAAAAATACTTTTTCTGAGTATTGAAAAATACTTTTAGGCAAAAAAGAATCAATTGTCAAAGTTAACTCATGCATTAGGAGATTTCTTTTGAATTACGACACCGAAATCCCGCACAGACAGGCCAATTAAATTCCCTGTTTCACACCTTTACAGATTTAGTGAATAGGGGTTATAGCGTGGCAGACAACTGATTGGTCGGTGCCCAATTCCCAATTTTCTCCCAATGCTGTATTCAAGGCGTAATAGAAAATCAACTTACGATTCCAGATCGTTTATCCCATGCATATAATATTCCTTTGTCGGCATCAAAAAGTACAGAAGCAATAACACCCCAGATTCCTGGTCCAGCGTGAGCTGTAATTGAATCAGAATGCCCTTTACCATTTGTCTAAATCGCCATGTAAAATCCTTCAGTAATTTTTGTTCACGAAGTGTTATACAAAATAGCTATTTCAACCAGGCACCCTATGTGTTATGACCAAAGTACGGCATTTTATTTCACAACATACATGCGGTACCACAAAAAGTATACCTGCAGTTGCATCCAAAGGATCATCCACCTTCAGTTTTAGAACTAACCATTTGGTAAATATTAAACAAAATCCTGCAATGATTCCTGTCACCATAGCCGACCAAGGACGCACAACATCAGCACCAGAACAGATTGCCACCTGTGTGTTGAACAATGTTTGTAAACTGAAGTGGTAAAATTCCAGGCGAGCTATACAAATGGAAAAACCATCATTCAAAATACTTTGAAGTCTGTACGGGGTCTCGCACCTCGGTCAAGTGAAGCTTATTGTTTGCAATCAAATTCTAGACCATGACGCAGATCAGAATTGAATAGCAAAGCTTCAGAAAAGGGTAAAATCCGATGCCAAGGTGAATCCTCAATCAAATCTGTTTTGAATAATTTATATAGTATTTTTAAGAGGAAATTAGATAAGAGAATTATATTTCAAAAATATACATATGACTTTGAATAGGGTTGGTGGCTGTGAGCATAGATCAGCACATTTTGCTTTATGCTTCATTGATTTAACCTAATAAGGATTGGAAACTTTCTGGCATGAGGTTTAAGACAATAGCTAAGTGAAGGTAACCAATTAAGGGAAGACATAACATGGCATTATGTTAATTTGTTTGGATAATTTTTGTAGTTTTGATGGTAGAAATTCAGTTTGAATGTTGATGTTGGGGTGTAATGTTGTGTGAAAATGGTGTTGTTTTCTATTTGTCTAATTCGACTATAAAATGGAAGGCAGGATTTTGGATTGCTTTCATTTGATGAGGATGCTTGCAATGATTTATTCATGACGCAAAGTGATAGTAATAATAAGAATCAAATCTATGACAGAAGTAATTGATGAAATATTGTTAGGTTTTGACATGGAGGGTGTTGCACACAGAAATTTGAAGGTCTAGGAGAATACTGTGTATTCACATATTTCTGACATAGAAGATGACTTTTTGAACCATTTTATGGAAGAACAAAGGAGTAAGCAATGGAATATGGATTTTAAATTACAAATTATGAAAGTAATATTAATTTTACCAGGAAAATGTATAAAATGTATTTACTAATTGTAGGATGGCAATGGAAATTGTGACTGAACATAAAGGAGATGATAAAGGTGCACTGCTATCAGAGTGAAAGCAGGGGTTTCTTGAAAGTTTGGGTTATTTTTAGGTTAAAATGATGTCAAATTCCACATATTACTTGTTATGGGTGTGTACTTGTGCTTTACAATATTAGTCAATATTTTCTAGGCCTTATTAAGGAAAATGGTTACCACCAAAGAGGCCCTTGGGACTGCCAGGTGCTGTGCTTAACACTCAAAAATCTAAGAATTTGATGCCCAAGAAGATAGCTGAATTGAAAAAAAGAACATTCAGCGAGATGCAGTGATGCATTAGGGCTCATAATCAATGGAGAAAGTAGAGGTTGACTGGTATAGTGAACTTTGATGTTAAAATAATTTAGGCAGATTTAGAAAATTTATCAATATTGATGAAGGAGGTCCTGTATATTTAATGTGTAGTTTCATAGCCAGAGTAACAAAAGTTAAAGACTGAAGTGATTATCCTGGTAAAACTCTTTATGAGATGGTAACCTCTACACAAAAATACCTGCATCAGAATAGAATTATGTGGAAACTGTTAGATAATGTTGAATTTTGAGACCTGAAGGTTGTCCTAGACAATGTAATGAAAGAGCATGCCACTCAAAACATGGGTATGTTACCAAAGCAAGCAAGCTTTCTCCCCTTTATTTTTGTTTGGGATCAACTTGGGTTTACATACTGGTGATGAGTATTACACATTGAGGTGTAATAGTAGGGATAAGCCATCACAGTTAACTTAAGAAAGGGCAGACAATGGAAAATGTTGCTTTAGGGAAGATTTCATCACTAAAACAAATGATGGGGGCCTAAAAAGTTTCAAAAGGGACAGGAAGGTAGTTTGGTTTGACCCGGTGACAATGTAAATCAATGTCCAGTATGACTAGTTGATTAATATTTGAGTCTACTTCCACCTGTAGGACTAAAGAATTTCAAGAGTAATTTCTATTTTTATAGCTTGGAAAAGCCTAACCCCATATAGTGGTACTCTGTGCAACACACAAGGTTGTCAAACCAAGGTTGTCAGTAAAATGTTAAAAGATACCAAATTAGATGGTTTCACTAGTAATCACAGTTTGTATAAAACCAGCACCACCCTGCCTATTCCAGGCAGGAATAGACTGAAAAGTAATTGAGGAATTTACAGGTCATGTAAGTGATGCCATGGATAAGTATCGGATCACATCTAAAGCTCAGAAAGAGGAAATCAGTAACATAATTGGCAGTTTTGAAAAAGGCAAATATACCAATGAAGTCCCTAAAATTGCTGACCCCATGCTTCATGTTACTGTGAAAGATACTGGTGAGAGTAGGGTACCTATTGGGAATGTTGTTGTAAAAAGCAAACAGTAAAAGTTAATGAAATGATCCAAATTGGTGAAATGATAAACCAGTTAGTATCTGCATGCAAAGGAGGAAAGGCAACCACTAAACTTGAAATCAAATATTCAGACTGAAGGCTTAAATTAAATGAAATGTTGAAAAAATGTTATGTCATAAATGAGAAAATTATTTTGCTGTGTTGTTATGTACATGAAAAAGAAACAGTTTGAAGTGATCAACAAACATTGAAAATTTACTAGATTTTCTTATTTTTGACCGTAGAATCATCATAATGCATTAATACCGTAGTACTAACAAATAGAAGTCTTTTGTTATATGACATGATTTTTTACCAAAATTGACCACCATTCAATATTCATTCAGTGAACGGGCCAATTGAATGGCGACCTTAACTCATTGACATATCCTTTATACTTTGACAAAGACCCTTTCACAAAAATAATTCATCCTTTCATGAATGGAGCTGATGCTTTAAAAATATTTAATATGAAATAAATAATTTTAAGGGCTGTTGTCTATTCAGAGGAGGCGTGATTATCTGAGAGGAAACCACGGCCTCTTGGCTATTGTTCTCTCTCAGAAAGTGGCACCTGCCACTGAGTTTTTGGCCTCCTGAGTGCATTGACCCGGGTGCACTAAAAAGTGCACTTTTCATTCTGAAAATGAAAATTCTTACAAAACCTGGCTTGTAACATATCAAACGAAAGAGAACATCAAAAGCAACCCATTTCAGTAACTTTTACACTGATTTGAATAGATTTTAGTATGAATTTCAGTAATTTTTACCTTCTTTTTGGTGACGGTTTTTGTACTGCTAAATCCAAAAATTAGTGTATGATAGCCCACTTTCAATGAACTTTTTCACCCATAAATATTCATCCAAATGATTAATCCTTTGGTACACAGATAGGTAGATATCCAGACAGTATACAGTAAAAATTTCAGATAGATCCGAGCAATCCTTCATAGTACAAAAATTAATCCAAAATTGACAATATTTCGAAGACCGGAGTGATGCATATGGTTAGGCAGCCAAGCAAGCAATGCAGTCCGGGCAGGCCAACTGGTCACTCTGTGTCACAGTGGCTGTCCCCTGCCTATTTTTATTTGCTTTGCTCCCCTGACTTTCTGGGCCATCCCCTGGTCTTCAAAAGACAATTTGGCAATTCCGTCAATACAGACCTATGAGTAAGGACCCCCTTAACAGTCCCATTCAGTGGTGAACGATTCTGAACATTATTCACAGAATAATGGAACAAAAGGTTAGGCCAACCAAAGTGAATTCTATAGGGGTTCTCCAGCCCTCAAAATTTTTTATATTAGATAACATCCTGCCTGGTTGTGGAATTATTATAAAATAATTCACTCCAGCCAGGATATTATCCATTACATAAAAGTCCTTACCAGTCCGGCAAGACAACCAAGAATGCACATTTCCAAACTCCAGTGCATTTTACCGTCTTCGAAACTTGCTCTAACTGCCTTGTACAGCAAGCAAGTGATACTGCCAGCACTAGCGCTGAGGATTGTGTTCACTATAATCAGGGCGACCAGGTCTCCTTGTCCAGGCTAAATACAATTTAGTATGGTATGAAATTCTAAATTACTCAATATTTTTGTTCCTTTTGTAAGCAAAATCATGAAATGTGCGTCTTTTTACCTGTGAAATTTGTCCAAGAGAGCCACCATTGAAAGATAAAAACCCCATCACAAGAATAAATGCTCCAAGTGATACCAGCTGCAATAAAACATAAAAATAAATATTTAATCGTCAATATGTTTCAGAGATTACTTCAGCCAGGATGAATCATAACAACACACATGCGAGAAGGTTTCGGTGGAACTTAAGGCTTACAGGAACTGAATGACCAGCTATGGGGACTGGTTTGCCATTGTTGTCAAACCTTCCGATTCTTGGTCCTAAAAAAAGTGCACCCATAAATGCCGCAACTCCTCCCAAAGTATGTACCGCTCCACTACCAGAGAAATCCTAAAATTAAAATAAAGATATATTCTTGGACAATGTTAGGGTTATGATTTATTAGTTTTTGCAGGTATCGGAAAAAATTTTGCTAAAATAACAAATTCCGAGCGATTGACAGGTTAACACTGAATAAATGTTTCAATATATGATATGCCTTTCTCACCTGATAACGTACTTTAACATTTTCACCGTTGTCTGTGTAAGTTATCCCTTCATACAACCATCCCTTCTCTGTCCCCCAATGACTTGCAATTGGATAAACAAATCCTATCAAAAGAATAAATCAGTTTGAACGACAGGATCCTACTCGATTACAATAAACACCCGGTGTAGCGTTTTTCGCCATCCCGTCTACTATAAACCACACAGTTTCCGAAATCAGAATTATCCAGACCGAGAACCCTTACAGGATAAGTTAAGGCTTGTTCACACTTAACGTTGGCGGTCGCGTCAACGTCTATGTTTGCGTTCAACTTTGATATTGTGTTAATGGTGACGCAAACACAAAAAGAGAGAATAATTTGCTGTAAACATATGAATTAACCACCTGTTAACATAAAACTGTAGACGAAGTAAGCTGTGAGTGTACATCGCTCAGCCACGGCTCCCGACACAATCGTTGCAGTCGTTGCCGCAAAGGTATAGTAGAAAAACCACTTGGAGTATTTATTACTCTCTATTCCTGTCAATAAAGAACACTAATTATTTTATTTTTTGTTTTCCTGAGGTTTATTGTAACTCAACAACGTATTACAAAACATTCATTTGGAGTCCATTTTAAGTCATGTACGGAGGCTGGTTACCAGTGCAAGTATAATGCACAATCAAGTTTCATTATCATTATTTCGGTATTTTTGCTTTATTGTTTTTTCTTGAGATGCACAGTTCTGTCAGATCTGACAGCTCTTGAAGTGAATTTCCACGTTCTGACCTTGTTAGGGTCACGGAGTCATCAGAAATGTTTGGTTAGCTACACTTGATTAATTTAGTCACTGTTGACAGAAGTTGGGACAATTCTGGGACACACGCAGTACTTTGTGAGGTACAAACATTCTAGCTAAGGTCGGTTTCCCAAAATAGAACACCTCTGTCGAAATGACCTTCACGTTTCAGGAAAATATATATAATTTCGATTAATTTTATAATAACTGTATGACGGCGCCACTCACCAACCAAGGCAAACTGAGAATATCCGAGGAAAGCATTTCCTTCTCCAAACGCGAATGCCCATCCAAACCACCAAAAGGCAAAAGCTCCTATGACTAAGCAAAAAATGTCACCAATTATCAATGTACCGAATTTAAAATTTCAAGAGTATTTGCATTTTATTAACAAAAACACGAGAGCTATCAATGTCAAGCAGATTACTTCACACACGGAGTAATGAGTAATCCTGAACATAACGTAACATATGCTCCCGCAGAACATTAAAGACTTTCAAGCAAAGCCTCAGAATGGTAAGAGTGAATTATTTAGGCGAATTATTAGGTGAATTATTCCGGTGAACTATTTAGGTGAATTATTTTGGGTGAATTATTTATGCGAATTAATAAATGAAGTCTTCAAATACAAAAAAGTCTTTGGACTGGACTTGTCCTTCTGACTGTAAAATTCCACGTAATACCGGAACTTAAGTGTGTTAACTGGTACTTTATATGGAGTCGGCTTAGGCTTTTCTCCATTGTAATTAAACGACTTTCAAGGAGGTTTCTATTTTGGTAAGATTGCTCAAACTTACATGAATCTAACAAATTCTTGAGTAAAATATTTGTGGCGTTCTTTGCTCTTACAGATCCACATTCCAGAAATCCAAAACCTGCTTGAAGAACTGAATAAATAATGTATTTAGTTAGAATTTTATCCTGATTTGTCAAACTTTTTTTTGCCAATAAGACTGATTTTCTAAACTTTAAATTTTCTACCATTTGCAAACTGATGTCAGTTTTATCATTAAAAAGTACATATTAAATTTTATCTCAATGTGTCCGTCAAAAATCATTTTTTTAATAATTGAAAGAAGGAAAAATTGCGAACTTACAATATATTATGATTCCGTTCAATAGAATGTACAAGTTGTCCAAGTCCTCCTCCAACCCCCTCTGGTCATAGCGAACTTCCTTTAAAACAGCAGTTTCGTTGCGGATGAGGTCTTCAATGAAGTCTTTTATGTCCTCTAAATTTGACATTTTTATGAAGCAACAAGCTGTTTCTGGACTCAACTACGTGATATGACTCACCATTTAATGGAAACACGCACTTAATCGCATGAAATTACTACACCAGGCTTTTTAAGGTATTTAAGGTATTGCTTTGCCCAAAGCGATCATCAGACCGTAGCTATATCCTCATTTCAACTTGCTTGTGCAATCCTTCACAATTTATAGGGTAGGGACAGAGAGGAGTCCAGTTAACTGAACAGAGGCTTAGCTTACCTTGAAGGTCAAATGATGCATGAAGGTGGCAGAGATCTATGAATACTTAGAATACCCTGGAGCGATAGACTCGAATAATTTGGTGTATTAATGATGAAAATAAGAAGGTTGGAATTTATTTAAGCAAGCTTAAACTTGTGGAATTGAGTTTAAAGAACTGTGCTTCCCAGAGTAAAAAAAAATCGAATGACTGTGCGTGGACTGGTGCAAGGTAATACATGTTTCGCATGAGGATATTATTTTATCCTTAAGCTTAACTATAATAATACGAGGAAGTCCACCGCATTTTAGAAAAAAATTATGTGAGATACACGCTCACAGTAAATTACCCATGGCACTTTCGGACTGTTGCAAGTCTAATGCTAAGACCACAAGGTCAAGGCCACACCCTCCCAATATATATAGTAAGCCCTAGCAGACAGGGGGCACCTGGGTAATACCTCCTGGCTAATGTATAACTGGTTCCCCTGACAATAAACTGACATTCATGCACCATACACCATGTCTTTGTCTTTATGACCCAACAACATGGTGGCAGTGCAGACTTAAATGTACATGATATCTCATCAAATGTTGAAATATTGTTCTGGAAGTGATAACCTAATGCCAATTGATGGACAGTATGGAAAGGACCCTCCCAAGGATTTGCCTTTTCATACGCTGATCACAGGCTCTTTCTCCTGTGCAGAACAAATGTGCTCACAGTGGAAGCCATTGCATCATGGTCAGTGGAGTACAGCAGGGAGATTGTGATGCTGGATCACTCTTAGTGGAATCAGGTTGTATAGCTTAAATTCTAAAAAGTATTTTAAAAGCCACAGTGTCAGTAACTTCTCAGTTAAAGGCCCTTAACTAGTATTTGCCATTTTGGTTTTGTATGGGAAACTGTACTTTTGGCAGGAGTGTTGTCAAGTCAGTGAAGACCTAGTTAAACTTAAAGCACTAACAGTAAAGGTCAACCAGTACAGTAACAGCAATCTCTATGTGTGAACCCCAGTACTATTGCTGGAAGGATCCATTCAGTCTGATTTGCCTTTCTTTGCAAGCCAAATAACACCCTCCCAAAGCAGAAGCCAGTTCTCTGTTTGGTTAACCGTCTCTAAACTCAGTCATTACAGGACCAACAAACCCTCCCAAAGTGAAATATTCTCTTATAAGCAGTTATTGGTGGCTCATTAGAGTCACCTTAGTGGTTGACTGGCTGTTTTTGCCCTGAAATTTTGGGTCCGTGGTGGGGACCTACAAAGGCCTTTTGCAGCTCAGTGACTGTATATGAGATGGGGCTTGTACCTGCAGGTGGTGGGGACACCTAACCACTATA